>VZTI01004324.1:279965-427284 GCA_013397865.1 Struthidea cinerea
TTTTTTTTTTTTTTTTTTTTTAATATGGGACCACTCTGTGTGTTGTGCCTGAGAAACTTGGGAAATTTTGCTTGCTAGAAAATGCCAGACTTATCTGATAGATTATAGGACCTACTGCATAACATGTGGCAGAAGAAAAGAAAGCAAAAGCTGTGAAGCTTCTCTTGTGCTCACCTGATTACATTATGTCATTAACTAATCAGTCCTAAGCATCCATAAGGCTGTGATGACTGAGATGCTGGGAAGCTGGGAAGGAAATGCTGTATGATAAGCCACTTACAAATGGTTTTTGTAAACCTAATCAGCAACTTCTGATAACAAGTCAGGCTTACTGATAGTTCTCTTTTCTTACTTCTTTTTTCTCCATAATGCACATGTGTAACATGTAATGGGGACAGGTTCAGCTGGAAAGCTGAGTACCAACTTAATGACTTTAATTTTCCAATGGCTTTGCCCTAACTGTACCCATGTGTATGCAAAACTTGAAATGCCACCAGGGGAAATCCAGCAGTTCTTTAACTCTTACATCATCTCCAGCATTGCAATCAAGTCTGCAAATTCACACAGCTAAAAGGGGCCATATTTTGAAAAGGTCAATCTCAGACACAATCACTATGTCTGTCTTATAGAGGGTGATTAAAAGAATGAGATCATCTTCTCACGTTAACTCATCTGCCTTGGGTTCCAAATGAATGAACAGCTGACAAAGCTTATCTCCATCTTCAGTTTGGCCCATTCCTCATACCGTGGTGGCTGAGCTGCTCATGGAACAGCTGTTTTGTGAAACACCTGACTTGATGTCAGTACAGTGCTCTACAACAAATTAAAATCAATGATGGGTTTATCTCAGGTGTGCTGCAGACAACTGCAGAGCGATTTCCCAGCTGTGGTTAACACCCCTTCTAGCAACCCAATTCTTGTGCAGGATGCCACCAACTCGTATTTGAACATGGCAAGCACAGCCTAGAGATCTCAAAATAATGCAGAACTGAGTCAGTCATTGTTGGTTTTAATGCAGTGGCCTATGGACTGGTGCAGCTAAGAAAAATTAAAACAGTTTCATTCAGCAACAAACAATATTTCTGCTACCAAGAAAGTGATTTCTGGTGGCCCAGTAGACCAGAAGACTGGTAATTCCAATCACTTGAGCTGGCAGATCTGAGTTTGGCTGTGACTGTTGTCAGAACCCTTGAGTTACTCTGTCTGTGCTGGTATTACCATGTTGTATAGCAATTATCCTTCTAGAAGCAACCCGCTGAGTTTTTGTCACCACAGCTAACCAAATCACCCACCACAATCCTTCCTAGAGAGCTATGGAAGATGTCTTGTGTCTTTATTGATGGAGGCCTAGCAGTGTTCAATGGAATCAGTAACTCTGGCTCAGAAAGGCTGTGTTAGCTGCTGGTGGGTTGTGCTGGTTTGAGCCACAGTTCACCCCAGAGCAAACAGCCAGCCTGAGCTGAAAGAAGAGTTGGGGTTTCTGAGTGAATGGATTTAAAGCAGGAACAACACTCACATTGTGAGCTGAATGAACTCTGCTATAAAATTGGGCAAAATGAGGCAAAATGTCACTCAAGAGAATATCTACTGGGATTTAATTCTGGAAATAATGGAGACCGTGATATGAAAAATTTCCCTCCGGGATCCCGTTTTGCTTGGTGTTATCATTATGTTAGTACAACATAGAGACTAACAGACCATCAGCAGCTGGAAAGTACATACTTGGAAACAGGGGACAGAAAGCTATGTGACATATGAGTCATTCAAGCATTTAGGCAACATTGTCACAGTAATGCACCTCAGAGATCAGCCGTGCCCTGACCTTACTCTGTGATATTTGTCCGAAAGTTTTGTCTTTCTGTCTCAGCTATTTCAGAGGGCCCAAAGGCTCCATCAGAGAGGGGAATGAAAGGTGAACACACAAAAACATCATCATTCCCCTGCTTGCACAGAGCTTAACAGACCTTGTTTGTTGAGGGTTACAATGTAGCTGTAGCTATGTGCTTTTATGAAAAACAGTCTCATTTCTAACCTATTTTATGTGTTTCTGATCCTTTTCCATGCTTGAGCCCTGTAATTGGGGGTTGGAATACCTGGAAAGCTGGTCCTGGTTACAGGCACACATAGTGACAAGTAAATGATTACATTTTCTCTATCCCCACCTCTGAGCTGGGGATTTTCCACTACAGTGTCTTTGCTAAGGGAAAGTTTTAAAATGGTAGCAGAGTCTCAAGCTGTCTGATTTTAGTGCTGATAGAATGGTACTTGATTTGCTTGACTAAGGAAGCTGCTGGCAAAAAAATGTTGCAATTGGAAATTTACTTGTCTCCATGCATATTTTGGCCCCATATCAAGATCCTGAAGTGTTTTCCAGACAAGTGCAGAATAATCAGTACATCTGCCACACAGGCAAACGTAAAGTTGATGAAAATATTTTATTTATAGAAGCTAATGCAAAAAATGTAGTTTGATGTGTTACAAATGTCAGTTCTAATACTACTAATTAGAGCTATAATCTCATTGTGGAATGAAAAGATTTTTCTCATTTACTGAGACTGTTTTCTCTTTTTTAAAATCCAGGGTTAGGGCTTATGGTATCAGAAACCTTTCTTACACAAATGATACTAAACATAGGACATCTTATAGGTGTAAATATTTGAGACTTATTCTCCCTCTCACCCTCAAATATAAAAGTTTACATGAAATGCCTTCTGAATGCAGACCACAAAAGTGAAAGATGAAAGCAGTATGCATTACTAAATTACTGAAGATTATTTGCCATATATTACATACTCTTAGAAGCATTCTTATTCTTTTTTCTAATAGCAAATATATATTCTTACTCTGCGTGCAGCAGGTTTATACTACATGTCATTTTATATAGGCTATAGAGGGCTTTTTTTGAAAGACAAATTAATCATACAATTAATTTGGATAAATACACAGCAATCTTAAGTCATACAAAAAGTATTTCTAGTCTAGCCTGACTTTTAATTTTTGATCTTAAATACGTAAAATAAAAAACACAGGAAAGATAGTATTCAGTGCAAGTAAAGGTATCAGATTCCAACTGTTGTTGCCAGCAGACTGCCCATCCTAAAAATAATTTGTAAAATGCAAGTCAGAAAAAAGTGTAATTTAAATGAAGACTTGGAAAACCTAAGAAAAGGATGTTGGTTTAGTTCTAGTTTAACAAATCGCCCCTATGGGACAAAGCTTTTCAATGCATATATATCTATATACATAGCATAAGATCATGCTTAAATCCCATTTATTTCAACAAGATTTAAGCATATGCTTAAATTCTTTGCTGAATTACAGCCCCAGTACAGATGATGTGTAAAGCCAAAATATAGTATGATATAAAGTAACTGACATTATGGTTTCAGCTGTCCTCATCAATTTCACTTCCAAAGTTCATCCTTAAAAGAGATGAGGAGTCACTTAATTTTCTACTGACACTTGTAACTAAGTTGAAACAAGGTTTTTGTTATCAGCAATTTAAAGGATAACGATGGAAAGGAGTTTAATAATTCTTACTAATTAAAAAGCTTTATGAAGTGACAAACCATGAGATCGTCCTGAGTGCCTGGATAGAAATCTAATTTATTTCTGTCCAATCCCCAGTATTAGTTGAGAATGTTCACTCAAAATTTCTTTGGAGTACTTCTTACAGTCTGCTACAAAGAGAAAGATAGACAGTAATAGTTTGCAGATGTTTTTGAGCCAGCTTTATTGTCAAGTTTTTACACCTCACACATTCTGTATGTTGCTGGGAGAATTATTCCACAAATTATTGAAGTCACATCCATTTATCCATCTAAAAACTGAGCTTCTTGTTTATTATAATTGCCAGTGAAATTCACATACATAGAAAGTTCAAAAGTCTTAATACACGTGCATACTTATTTTCTACATCTTCTTTATGTGTAACTGTTAAGTGTATTTTTTCCACTTTGATTCTTCAGAATTGTAATTTTACTTCAAAACTTTTTAAAGGTTTTTTATTCCATTGCTTCAGTTCACATAAGTTCTTTCAGGAGGGGGTATGAAAGTAAAAGCAGGAACATAGTATTACCATACCCTTAAACAGAGAAGAATTTAAAATCGAGAAAAATTTACGTCATCTCATTAACACTGAAAATTTAATAAAAAATTTCAGAAAATGTACTTGCTAAAAATCTGATGCTACAATGTGGTCAAGTTGATTTTTTTGATCTTCTAGAGCCTGTTGTATTTGACACTTAAAATTCAAAAGTTGTATTTATTTAGCTTGGATATTTCCAGCCTGCTCTTTAATTAGATCCATTTTAAATGAATTTTTTTAAAAAAATCAGATGAATATTCTGGCTGCACTGTGAAGTGCTGACTCTTGAAGTCAGTGTTTGCTGTACCGGAGTGTGCTGCACGTGTTTCAGTCCAGTTTGGCAGTACCATTCCTTAAAATCGCAAGTAATGGGTAAAAACCTGCCTGAGAGTGACAGGCCCTACTGGATTTCCGTCATAGGGGCTTTCTTCCAGACTAGATAATATTTCTGGGACAGTATGACTCCTGGTTCCTGTCCCTTACATACAAAATGTAACCAGTTGTACACATGTAATGCTTCTACAAGGCTTCAAATATATTAACTGCAGGGTCTGTAGCAGTTTCGAGAGATTCATTTTATCTCTTTGATATGTTTCATGTATGTTTTTAGCATCCTGGTTTAGTATTCTTGGCTGTTTAAAGTAATATTATGTCTAATTTTTCAAGGCCTTCAAAAAGTACAAGTTATACGACAAAGGAAAATCTGTTATCAAAAGCACTTTTGTAGTAATAAGTTTTAGCCCATATGAAAAAAACTTAACTGCCCAGACATTGATTGTTAGTGAATTTTTTCCTTTAAAAATAATGGTAAGTTTATTATCTTCAATCTTTCAATCCCTAAATAGGATTTTCCACTTCCGATATGCTGTCAGAACTTTGAACTTCAGCTCTGCCTGCTGTCATAAATACGCACGTTTGGTTTTCTTTTTGTATGGTTAGTTCTTTTCCCAAATTTTAAAACACACTAATGGCTCCAACGATACTTGGGATGTAATTTTGTCTACACTATTTAAAACAACAGTTCTATAACAAGTTGTTATTGAAGATTTTACTAAAGTTCCCACTCTGACCAAAAGAACATTTAATCAATTTGTTCTCAGCTTAGATTAAAGTCAGCTTTTTTTTTCCTAGACCTGTGTGAGAAATACACAACTAAGATTCTGGGAGAGATAAAAGCTGTACTTATCTACATACACAAATGAGCAGAAGGTCAGCTTTGAGTCTAAAACTCAGCTTGAATCAGCTGAAGTGGGATGGAAAACAAACCATGCACTGACACCAGGAAAAGTGAAGAAAAGGGACTTGAAAACTCTAAGATGGAGAGAAGAGTAGTTTCAGTAGACTGAAAGAAAATGTGGAAGGGAGAACAGAAATGTGCAGGAAACCCTCAGTCACTGCAGGCAAGAGAGTTACAACAGGGGCAACAGAAGACTTCAAGATGCAGTTGTGGGTCCTAGAACTCCTAAACTATGGATGGATGGAGTGAGAGGGTGCAACTGAGCACACACCCACAGGGAAATGATACCAGAAGCAAGACGAGCCTGACGAAGAACAGTTGTACATTTATCTAGATGGGAAGGGAGAGCCTTTCCACAGTAATTATGATAAACAGTGAAACCTCAACACAGCTTTGTATAAGAACCTATTCTTTGGTGCCTTTGTCCTTTAAAGCTCAGAAAGGACAAAAGCAGATAACGTGGCCAATATTCACAAGAAAATTTTACCTCTATCTAGTTTTAATGGACGTGTTGAAAAGGTGGGCCTTTTAAAAGTCCTGTGCAAAAATGAAGTTTTACTTTATTGAATGTCATAATATCTATTTATAAATTATACTTATGTTTCCTGCCACTTTTGCAGTTTTTTGTCTAAGACTTTGAGTCTATCAATATAAACATACCAATATGATGCCATGATTTCTATACAATTTTAATATATCTATTTAAATACAGTGACATCCATCTGTGGTGCCCCACCCTTAAGGAAAATGGGAGCATCAAAGATTCGTAGCTGCTGGTGGTAGAAAGGAACAGAATTCAGAGGATCCACAGAAGCTTATGAAGTTTTATTAGTAGATTACACACTGGGAATGGGCATAGCTAGAAATCAGTCCCTGATCTCCTCATCTAAGCACACAGAAGTGGGTTTTGAACAAAAGGGTGCGGTAAAAGGGAAGAGAGACAGATGGATTAAAGAGTGGAAGAGAAACAGATGGATTAAAGAGTTGGGAGAGAGAAGAAAAGGAAGAATGGGAGAGAGATCACCAATCCCGGCTCCAGAGCTGACCCAACTGATGGGGTGCCCAGTGTCCTGGGGCCCATGTGCACCCGGGATTGGTGGTGGTGCCTTTTTACAGGTAAGTTTTCCCCACCTTGGGGATACGTTTCTCTCTTTCTATGCAAATCAGTTCTCATGTGCAGTTCATTCTTTCAGACCTTTCTGGAAATGGGTCAGAGGCTTTGGGGATCTCGGGTGGTGATGATCCCCCCTACAGTCCATGGCCACATCCTGGCCTCATTGCTGCCGTGCTGTGCGGTGTTGTGCTTATCTCCAGGAGCCAGAACAAGGACATTTGTCACAGAAGTTCTGCCCTTGTTGTGTATGTCTCCTTCTGCAGCCACATCCTGTTCTTCCTCACAGCATGATCTTACCAACAATCCTTGGCTGGCCCCACAGCTATCCATCTAACAGTGTTTGAGATATAGACATCACTCCGCTTATCTTCCAGGCTTCTGCAACACCATTAATTACGATTAAAAAAAAAAAAAAACAAACTTAAAAATGATAGAATTTGAGAACACATATAAAGTACTTCCTTTATACCCTATTTCAATCCTTATAAAAATTAGACTCTTTTGCAATTATTACGAGATTCCTAAGAGCCTTTCTAATTGTAATACTTTAATCCATCTCGTTTCCCTTGTTCATCTGACAATAATCTTGTCCCTTAGAATCTTAAAACATTCCAAAAACAGCCTACAAGCTGCTAGAAAACTGCAAATGTCTCTCTTTAGACAAAGTTCTTCTTCTTTACAGCATTCTATTAATCAGGTGTTATTTTAATGTCCACATATATCTTTTAAAATTTATAGACAAAGTCCAGATTAGTTAGAGAAGGTAAACTGGGTAGGAAAATCATGAGTGAAGTGAGGAACTGACTGAATTTTTAACTGTTTAATGACAGAAACTGGTTTGTTATAATATTAATAGTTTCCAGAAGGGACAGACATGATATCAAGTGTCTCTTAACATTAAGAAGTATTACAATCTTGTATGAAAAACATCCTGGATTTCCCATTCAGCTTTCCTTCAGGAAACTGAGGGTGGTGTGGTTTATAAATGAAACTGTTTTAATCTCTAAGTTATGGCCATTTTCCTAATTTATGTGAAAACTATTTTAACAATGGAGAATTTATCTGCTGTACAAAAAGAGACATTTTGCCATGATATTGCCATGTTGGAGCTTTTTTAGCCAGCCTTAGCAATAATTTATTTGCAAAACCCAAAGGAGATTGTTATCTATCCCTCAACTAACCAGAGACATTCAACCAGAAAGAAAAGACACCACAACCACTCCATAACTGCTGCTGAGATTCCTTGAAAATTTGTCTTCTACTGGTATACAGGAAAAAAAAAAAAAAGCATTCAGACCTGCAGGCAGTAGATTTTGTATCTGGTGATTAACTGTTCCAACAGCACAGAGAGGAACATCTAATAAAATATCTGAGCATTGGAAAGTCGTTCTGAAAGATGGCACCATTTATTTTTTAGTTTCAAGATACATATTATTCTCCTCTTCTCCACTCTGGTAGGACCCCACCTGCAGTACTGTGTCCAGATCTGAGACCTCCAACATATGGAGTACATGGACCTCTTGGAGCAAGTCCAGAGGAGGCCACGAAGATGTTCGGGGGCTGGAGCACCTCTTCTGCAAGGACAGGTTGGGAGAGTTGGGATGCTTCAGCTGGAGAAGAGAAGGCTCTGAGGAGTTACTAGAGCTGCTTTTCAGTACTCAGAGGGGGCCCATAGGAAAGCTGGAGAGGGACTTTTTACAGGGACAGGTAGTGACAGGACAAGGGGGAATGGCCTTAAACTGAAATAGGACAAGTTTAGCTTAGATATTAGAAAGAAGTTCTTTATTCTGAGGGTGGTAGGGAACTGACACAGGTTGCCCAGAGAAGCTGTGGATGCCCCATCCCTGTGAGTGTTCAAGACCAGGCTGGATGGGGCTCTGAGCAACCTGGTGTACTGGAAGGTGTCCCTGCCCATGGCAGGGGATTGGAACAAGATAATCTTTAAGGTACCTTCCAACCCAGGCCATTCTATGATTCTATGACTATGGTCTCACTGAAATAAATTTTATCTGTGACACCAGCTGGAGCAGGCAGGGTAGGTATTCTATATTGCATCTACACCTGTTGTTATGAAGGTGATAATGATTATATTCTAACATTCTGAACCACACAGCTCTTTCAAGGCTCTGGTTTGCTGAACCCAAAGCAGCCTGGCTCATGTTTTAGTATGTGTAGAAAGAAGCTATATACAGTATGTGCCTCCACATTCCCACTTTGTTTCATTTCTGTCAGATGTAAATTTGTGTTTGAGAATGCAAGAAAGCACATGACAACGAGCCCTACACTGCTCTAAGAACTGACAAAAAGTTTAAATTAATTTAGTTTCCAAGATTGCTGAATTTAGTGATCTTATATGCTCCACACTCACTGCAATAAATGAAACTCTCTGGACTGAAATCAGAAGACATAGTTCAATTTTACCTTTTCACCAGTTTAAAGCTGTTGTACTGAGTTAGAGGAAGCTGGTATTCCTTTCTCTATCCTTTTGCAAAGTCAGATGAATGCACTTCTAGAAAAATTTAATGCTGTGATTTTGTTTCCTACAGATCAAACTAAGAGCTGATATGAGACTGAAGAATCTCCACAATGGTACTATGAGGGTCATCAGGGAATGCAGATTTCCAGAGGAAATAACAACAATATTTTCAGAGCTGTGAATTTTTCTATAATTATACAATTCAATAGGATCTATCTGTTCTCCATACAACTTGAATTTTGGCCTTACTTCTGTGACAGGGAAAATGCAACTCTAAGCTTTTGGATAAACCTGGACCCAAGGTATGAATAGTTTTTATACCATAATTGGATTTTTAGTGAAAGTCATCAGGATTATTTGCTTTGAGGTTTTTATCAAAACCACGATACTTTTAGGTGAGTTTCCTCTTGCATTTTTGTTTGAATTCTCAGTGTATGCAAACCTTATGCAAACTGCAGCCAGACCAAAGTCAGAACCCTTGCCAGCAAAAACTGCTGAGTTTCACACAGCTTTAAATATTTTACAAGGTCTGAAGCTTTGTTTGCTCTCATTTGAAAGAACTGTTAGGATACTGCTCACAGTTTGCCTGACCTCAGCCAGTAATTTGGAAGGTTTACTCTCAGGCATACCTGTAACTTTCCACTTCACACTCAGTCTCAACTACTTGGGAAGAACTGAGGGGGCAATATGTGAAAGGAGAGTCTCAGTCTACATGAAAAATGGCGTTGCTTCTTCACAGGTCACTGGGAGGTTAGAAATAGAACTCTTGAGTGCTCACAAATCAATGTCCAAAGGGGTAAACAAAGCGACATACTGTGTGGGGCTGGGTACCTATTACACTAGAGAGCATGAGATAGCACTGTAAGAACCAGGCCATCATGTGTAGGCTAGAAAGCTGTATTATCACAAGTCACTCAGTCAGAGAAACAAATAAATAATGGCACAAAACCTAAATGCAGGTGATGGACTATACCCACTCGTAGTGTGAGCAGAAGGTGTCTTTGCTTATTCTTCCAGCTTTGTAATTCCTAGGTATCACTAATGAAATAGCAGTAACAGTAATTATCAATTAAAAATTTGTAATTTCAAAGACAACTGCACCAGTTAAATGGCAAGGAACTCTAATTTGAGCAGATTACGTAGTCAAACAGAAGAAAACTGAAGTTACAAATATGTATATCATTGCCTTTTTAAAAGGCTAATTTTATATTGCCAAAAATCAGTGAATCAGCTACCTGTGAGAAAAACATGAATGGTAGTAGGAAGCATTTTAAGGATAGCATGAAAAATTTGGAAAAAACCCCCGATTTTCTGATAAATGCAGCAGCAGCAATGATCTGTATGTACATCTGTATCTACATACAAAAATATATACTCAAATGAAAGTAGCAGGAAACTCTCAGCAAGAAAAATAAACTACAATCTGGAAACTTTAGAAAATTGATAAAGAAATCAACAGTCCAGCAGAGTAATCTATTGTCTGTAGTGGTAGGGACAATAATGAGATTTTTCATATATTAGGAACAATGAATATGTTCCTAATATTGGATATAGACCACAGCTACACACATATAGTCAAATGTTAGTAAAAGGCAGCATTTGTTATAATTTCTCGACTGTATCTGCAGAAGAAAATGACCAGATTATTTATTTATTACAGGGAGATAATTATACAATTTCCATGCAAAACCTAAGAAAGGATATCATACAAATGAAGCAGGGGAGAAGTCAGCAGGTCAATGTCATTTGCACTTAAAGTTTTAACAAGCTAGAGAGTTCAGAGTTATCTGAACCATAACTGTTGATTTTCAGTAACTGTTGGAACACCAGAAAAGTTCCAGAAATCCGGAAAGAAAACTAATGCTTCACATGCATTTAAAAGGTTGGCAGTCCAGATAATTGCATATTTATCCACTTGAAACTGATTCTTACAAAATCAATCACAATGCAAATTCATTAATAGAGAACTTTTAGATGGTACTAAAAATGTCTGTCAATATAAACATAATGAAAATAAAGCCTGACAACACAAGTGACTTTTTTTTACTAAGATGCCAAGATTGGAGTTCCTTTCTCACCCTTGTGTATGACAACTGACTCTGTACTCAGAGTTATCTCAGCCAGTTACCTGGAGGGAAGGTAAAATTATCATTACTAAAACCTGTAGATGACAGTTTGGAGGACTGGTAAGCAACAGTCCAGATGGGTCACTAGGACAGAATGGGAGAAGGATCTGAGATTTTAATACAGGAGTCAGTCAATTCCTTGTGCCTGAAAGTTGTTCCTAACATGGGAAAATCCCTTTATGCTAGGAGAAAAAAAAAAAAAAAAAAAGAAAGAAAGAAGAATTATAAGAAATTGTGGACAAGAAACTTTAATCTGATGAGATGGCAGGCGGAAAGTTTGCCAATATGGGAAGACCATGGTCAAATAGAGGGATGGAAACGTGGCTTTCTGTGTCAGCATCTTTAGGGATTTGTTCAAGCAAATGATGTTGCAGAGGTAATGAGGCTTGATATCAAGACATACAACTGCTAATGTTAACAAAAAGGAGTGTCAAACAAGTAGAACTAGTAAAAAACACTAAAGGTAGCTTAAATACTTGAGACAAGGAAGGAGAAATATAGATCTCCCAGTTTGCACAAAAATGGAAAAGTTACGGTGTAGAAGCCTTAGAGGTCAATCAAAACTGAGATCCTACATCAAGAAAAAGGAAATATTTTTGACTAAAAAGTACTGAATGTATAACCCTGGGCAGAGACATAATACTATCATGAGTGTTCAGATAAAATGAAGACAAACTGGTGATGTCTGAGGAGTGGACAGCTTGCAAATCTTTGTTAAGCCTTTGTAGTTCAGATCTGAACAAAATTAATCCTGCTATCAAAGACCCCCAGGAAAAAGGACTCTTGTTTGGGAACATTAAGGCCCTGCATGACCATCCTTGCCACTTTCTCCTTCCGCCCCTACTGTTTTGTGTTTATGCAGCATGGTGGAGGAAGGCAACAACAGAATCACAGTCACAGAAGTAACAGTCAAAACCACGACATGAAAGCTTTTCAGGATGGTGTGGGAGGCCTGTGTAGCTTGTCCGGGAATTTTCATAGCAGAATATTGGGGAAAAAAACCGCAACCAAAGGTGAAGGAATCTTGGGAAGTTTTATCATATCTCCATTGTATCTTGAAAACAAGCCGTCTTTCCTTTTCCCTTGTCTCATACTCCCAAGCCATAGATAATTTTCTTCATACTTAGCAACTCAAGACACTGTTGTTTTTCTTACCATCCTCATTTCTAGAGCTTTTGTTCTCTTATTTCTCAAAATTTTGCCTTAAAAAACATTTTCCTGGAAACGCTTCACGCCCTTTTACTGGTTATTTCTCCTTGCCACTTCTCTGCCCATCTGCTACATTCTTTTAATTCTATCTGCTTTAAATAATAATCCTTTTAGGATAAGAACATGATCTTATTGAGTGATTCACAAATGCTTACTGGCATGCATTTTGGTTTGCAATCAGGGTTGTACAGGTTAAAAACCTCTGCCCATCAAACAGCAAAGGAGATGTCTTCTGATCACAAAGCATCCTGCTAATCAGCACATTCAGGATAAAAACAATTTGCTGTGAATAAGAAACAATTCATTGCATATTAACAACTATTAACTAGTAAAACAAAAAATGCTGATATTTGCCATACATATAACTACCAATCTCATTTACAAATATGCCTATGTGAAATTATTTCAATTTAAAACAAATATTTATGCTTTTGGTAATGTCTGCTCATCATTCAAATTATTACATCCTCGTATTTCTCACTAGAACTGTAAAAAAATTTTTTTTTTGATTAAACAAGATTAGATTAGGTTAGGTTAGGTTAGGTTAGGTTAGAAAAAAGCAGATTGGTTGTCTTTAGTAAAGTAAAGGTTATACATTTCAACTACCATAAAGAATTGCAAAACTTCAGTGTGTGTAGGGTTAAGGGTGGAAATGTGCTGTAACTTGCAGTGGAAATTTCCACTGCGTGCTTTATTGGCAGAGGAATGAGCCTTACCCATGGTAAGGGGGGCTGGGAGTGTGGTCTCTTCATAAGCACATTGGAATGCTGTGTCACGATATTTTTCCTTCCAGTTTTCTGACCAGTCTTTGCTTTTGGTCCCCCTGAGTTTTCTGGGGTCACAATGCACACTGATCCACTAAAACCTGAGGGACATTTTCCTGAGGACAAGCTGCAGGATCATATCAGCCTCCTCTACTGTTTTTTCATACTGATGCATTGCAGTCTCTGTAGTGTTCTCTGATCTTTGTCACCCATTCACTCAGTCACCCTTTTTATTATTGGATGTAACACTGTCTTTTTTAAAATTCTGTAAAGCAAATACATAATTATGGGCATGGGAAAAAGTGTAAGGACAAAACCTTTTCTTCTGTCTGTACAACAGTAGTTACTTGCATGTCTAAACTAGTAATTGGTTAGAGGATACAAGAGGGAAGTTAGGAATACTTGGAGAGAAGTTACCTAGAAAGTCAAAACAGCTCAGTACTGGAACCCAAGGTGTTCAGTTTATTTCTCAATGATCTGGAAAAGGTCTTGTGTAGTGAAGCAGCAGATTATGCAGCATTGATATTTATAACAGTCAAGATTAAAGCTGCAAAGGAACTGCTAAAATACACAATGTTTGTGCGTTGAAAAGACAAACACAAGATAGGAAAGGGTTAACAGAATTTTTAAAAGTCGCTATGTAGATGTACAAATATGGGCTTAATTAAGTTTTTGGCATAAGTAATAAAACTTTAGTCAATGTGAATAGTTATCGAAAAGTGGGAATCAGAACATAACACAACCCTGTGAATTATGATGAAAGGAAAAAAGAAAAATAGATGGTTAGGCCTCTTTATAAATCCATCTTGCTAATGAATCCTGAATACTGATCACAGTTCCTTTCTCACTGCCAGACTGAATATGTTGGAAACTGAAAAGGTATAAAGAAATTAATGACAGAGAGAGATGATTTTCTCATGAAAAGAACCTGAGCAAAGAAGGACTATTCATCTTAAGAAAAGAAATATATCAGAGGTGACTCAAAATCATTATTTGACTGAGAGTAAATAGACAACAGATCACAGAATCATAGAATGGTTTGTGTTGGAAAGGACCTTTAAAGGTCATCTAGTGGATACCCTGGAAGTGTTTAAGGCCAGATTGGATGGGGATTTGAGCAATCTGATCTGGTGAAATGTGTCCCTGCCTGTTGCGGTGGGCCATGGTCCCCACCAAGGGGCATTGAAACCTGCTGGGCAAAAGGTCCCGTGGTTTGATTCTACTGAAATCACTGAGCCTTAAAATGGCCGCTCCTTCTTCTCCTCAGGCATTCTTGGCAGGAAAAACCGTTGCCTGAGGCGGGAAAGACGTGACACCTGGCCCTGGCCCCATGGCCGCTGCCTCTCCCTCCCCCAGTTACCTCATTGTTTCCCCACTGGTTTGTGTGCCCCCTCTCCACCCCCTTCATCCCCAGTTGGTTGTCCCCTCACAAACCCCATCTATGTAACCCCCACACAGCTGTTGCTATTGGTTGTTCCCCGTTGGCACCGCCCTGATCCAGGGGGTACAAAACCTCCTGTCAGGGGCTCTCTCAGAGGCTTTTTTCATTGCCCTCCCTTGTCAAAAACTCATTCCTGCTTTACCCCTCTGCCTCCCTTGCTGCCTCCTTCCCTCTTTGCCCCTTCACCACCGGTGGCTGAGGCGAGCCCCTGCTAGATCTCGCCTGACCTCCCGCATACGGACAACGTCTGTCCTGGCCGATAACAACAGCCAAGTGCCCGGTCTCCGACCCTGGAGAGCTAGCTGAAGGGTCGGCACCGCGGCACTTGCCCATGTCAGGGTGGTTGGATCTAGATGTTCTTCAAAGATCCCTTCCAGCCTAAACTATTCTATGATTCTGTGATCTTGTGACTAGGTGGAAGTTTAGATCTCATGAGGAGCCCTCCAATCACTCACATCAGTTGGAACAAATATGTTAACAAACACCTTTAAAAAAATATTATTAAAATATTTCACCTATAGCAAATGAAAGTTGATCAGAAATATAGATTTCTTTGGGTTTGATCTGAAAATCTTGCAAAGGCTGGATATGTTTATGCCCAGTTCATGTCTTGGGGGATAATGGGGAGGGGTTTTCCGTAGGTTATGCCCAGCTAATATGTGACCTAATGAGAAGAGACATCTTCAGCTAGATCAGGTTACTCCGAGCCTTGTCCAACCTGGCCTTGAATGTTTCCATGGATGGGGTATCCATCACCTCTTCAGGCAACCTATTCCAGTGTCTCACCACCCTCATTGTTTAAAAAATGCTTCCTTACGTCTAGTCTCAATCTACCCTCTTTTAGTTTAGAGCCATTACCCTTTGTCCTGTTGCAACAGACACAGCTAAAAGGTCTGTCCTCATCTTTCTTGTAGGCCTCTTTTAAATACTGAAAGGCTACAATAGGGTGTCCCTGTAGCCTTCTCTTGTTAAGGCAGAACAACCCCAAGTCTTTTAGCCTTTCCTCATAGGAGAGGTGCTCTGATCATCTTGTGTTTCTCCTCTGGACTCGCTCCAACAGGTCCATGTCTCTCTGATACCATGACGATTTTTTTTGCCTTTTCCTTTTACATACCTTTTATGTGTTCTCAGCATCCTTAGCACACATACTTGTAATCCTTTAAGCCTGATATCTTAGCATAGTCCTGGTATTCTGCTAGGCCAGAAGACCCCACATCCTAAAGGGCTCACAGCTGGAGGCCAGAAAGCCTTACGCTATCCTGAAAAACCAAGGCCCTCTCTAGAACGTATTCTGTAAACTGAGATTAGGCCCATCTGGGGGGGACACTTTGGAACAGGAAGATGTCAAGCCATTCATTTAAGCCTCTCATCGGGGAATCTTTGTCAGATATGCTAATTTGCAAGGTCTATAAAATTGTATACACAATATACCGGGTGTGTGCATTTCAGCCTATTCCACCGTGACAAACTGTTGCACCGTAAATATCCTTATTGAATACCGAAGTAAAAACCCTTTTATCCCTTAACTGTGTCTGACTCTTAATTCCAAGATCAGGAAAAAGGCATCACCTCCTGTGCAGGGACCCCAGAGCTGGATGCAGTGCTCTGGGTGGGTCTCAACAGAGCGAAGCAGAGGGACAGAATCCCCTACCTCCCCTGCTGCCCATGGGGCTCTGGATGCAGCCCAGGACACGTTTGGCTCTCTGGGCTGTGAGTGCCATGGCCGGGGCATGTCCAGCCTCTCACCCACAGCACCCCCAAGTCCTTCTGGGCAGGGCTGCCCTCGGTCTGTTCATGCCCAGCCTGGGTTGATTCCAGGGGGTTTCCCCAACACAAGAGCAGCAGCAGCACTTGGTCTTGTTAAACGTCATGACATTCCCATGGGCNGTGGGTCTCAACAGAGCGAAGCAGAGGGACAGAATCCCCTACCTCCCCTGCTGCCCATGGGGCTCTGGATGCAGCCCAGGACACGTTTGGCTCTCTGGGCTGTGAGTGCCATGGCCGGGGCATGTCCAGCCTCTCACCCACAGCACCCCCAAGTCCTTCTGGGCAGGGCTGCCCTCGGTCTGTTCATGCCCAGCCTGGGTTGATTCCAGGGGGTTTCCCCAACACAAGAGCAGCAGCAGCACTTGGTCTTGTTAAACGTCATGACATTCCCATGGGCCCACTTCTCAAGTTTGTCCAGGTCCCTCTGGATGGCATCCTGTCATTCAGACATGTCAGCTGCACAACTCATCTTGGTGTCATCTGCAAATTTGCTGAGGGTGCTCTCAATCCTTCATCTATGTCATTAACACAAATATTAAATAACACTGGTCCCAGTACTGACCCCTGAGGGACACCACTTGGCACAGATGTCCATCAGGACTCTGAGTCATTCACCACTAACCTCTGGATATGACCATCCAACTAATTTCTTGTCCACTGAACATTCCACCCATCAAACCCATGTCTCTCCAATTTAGAGGGAAGGATCTTGTAGGTGACCATGTCAAAGACTTTACAGAAGTCCAGACAAATGCCATCTGTAGCCCTTCCCTTGTCCACTGAGGTGGTCACNCAATCCTTCATCTATGTCATTAACACAAATATTAAATAACACTGGTCCCAGTACTGACCCCTGAGGGACACCACTTGGCACAGATGTCCATCAGGACTCTGAGTCATTCACCACTAACCTCTGGATATGACCATCCAACTAATTTCTTGTCCACTGAACATTCCACCCATCAAACCCATGTCTCTCCAATTTAGAGGGAAGGATCTTGTAGGTGACCATGTCAAAGACTTTACAGAAGTCCAGACAAATGCCATCTGTAGCCCTTCCCTTGTCCACTGAGGTGGTCACTTGATCATAGAAGACCACTAGGCTGCTCAGGCAGGACTTACCCTTGGTGAAGCTGTGCTGGTTGTCCCCAGTCACATCCCCGTCCTCCAAGTGCCAGAGCACAGTATCTAGGAGAATCTGTTCCATCATCTTCCCAGGCATGGAGGGGAGGGTGACAGATAATTTCCAGGGGCACTCCTTTCTTCCCTTTTCAAAGATGAGTACAATGTTTCCTCTTTTCCAGTCACCTGGCACTTTACCTGACTGCCATCATTTCAAATATGATGGACAGCACCTTGGGAACTACATCAGCTGATACCCTCATGCCACGGTGCTGAGCCGGCTAGCACGCTATCTCNCCCAGTCACATCCCCGTCCTCCAAGTGCCAGAGCACAGTATCTAGGAGAATCTGTTCCATCATCTTCCCAGGCATGGAGGGGAGGGTGACAGATAATTTCCAGGGGCACTCCTTTCTTCCCTTTTCAAAGATGAGTACAATGTTTCCTCTTTTCCAGTCACCTGGCACTTTACCTGACTGCCATCATTTCAAATATGATGGACAGCACCTTGGGAACTACATCAGCTGATACCCTCATGCCACGGTGCTGAGCCGGCTAGCACGCTATCTCAGCACCGAGCAATGTTCTACCTGCCCCAGGTGGGGGGGACGGAGGCTGGGGGGACCGCGACGCAGGAGGGCAGGCAAAGCACCAACTCAGGCTCGTCTTGCCTTCTGACGGCAAAGTGCGCGGAGGAGGGAGGACAAAGCGGAGGGACTTCCTCATGGGACAGGGAAGGGTTTAGTCTAGGGAGCAGCCATGAGGAAAGCCAATAAAATTAGGCAGGTGCGGGGTTTTATACCCCTACATAATAGGCGTGGAGAACATACTGTAACCAATAAAATATCAGTTATGGGGTCTTACAAAAGGGGGGAGAAGGGATTAGGACAAATGGGAGAAGATGTGGGGGGTAGAGGATTAACATGGGCCAATTGCCAACCAAGGAACATAGAACTTTCCAGAGAAATAACCAAATATGAACTATAACGAGGAGGGGTGGCAACAGCCAATGGTCAGCGTGCTTCACGCAGCCTTTTGTGTGCTCACTGTCCTTGTGCTGTGGAGGCATCAAACCACTGGACCTGTTGGTCTGCTTGGTCCTGCTGACCATGGCTCTGGCCATGGCTCACCACAACACCCTCAGATCTCTGGGATGCATGTCAGGTACTGTAGGCTCACATATGTTCAGATTCTTTAGGAGTCTTGAACCTGATCTTCTCGTACAGTGGGAGGGACTTTCCTTTTCCAGTTCCTGGATGAAGCTCCATCAATTTGAGAGATGTGGGAAGAGAGGTTGCCAGTGAAGACTGAGGAAAAATATTGTTGAGTACCTCAGCTTTCTCATCTGCTGTTACCAATTTCTCAGTTGTGTTCATCAGGGGGGTACATTTTCTCTGACCTTTCCCTTGATTCTTAGTGTCCTTTGTGAAGTTCATCTGTAGTCAATTCTTTTGCATCCTGAACCCATCCCTACACAACTGGATAGTGTCCCTGTACTCTTCCCAGAGTATCCATCCCTGCTTCCACTGTGCATTTTCTTCTTGCCCTTTAGTTCAAGCACCCATGTTATTCCTATTCTTGATTTTTTTACTTATGGGAACGAGACCTCTGGTGCTCCCTGGAACACACCCTCAAAGATCTGCCAGCTCTGTTCTGCGCCTTTGTCTCTGAAGGCAGTTTCCCAGGGGGCACCACTGGCAAATTCCTTGAACAGTTCATAGTTTGCTTTCTTAAAATTTGGTGTCCTGACTTCAGTCTTCTCCTGACTCATATCCCTCAGGACTGTGAACTTCACCAGTGCATGATCACTGTGGCCCTGACTGCCTCCAGTCATGTTACTGGTTAGCTCACTTGGATTGGTGACTGACAGGTCCAGTAAAACACCCGCTCTGGTAGGGCTGCTGCCTCTTTTAAGAAAATGCTTATTAAATATTTATCTGACTTTGAACACTAGAGGGCACCAAATGAGATCACACATCAGAAGAACTGATCATCTCAAGGTAAAATGGTTTTTAAATGTAACGCAGTTCACTGAGGCATTTCTTGCTGTAAAGTGCTGTGGTAGTCCGTATTTTAAGGGCTTCAAAAGGAAAGTGACAAGATGCAGTGAATCCAATGAGCAGTGGTGAAGCTCTGCAGCTGCTCACTCAGAAAATACTCAGGAAAAGGATGCCCAAGCAGAGTGTTAGCTTTCTGTCTTTGAGTCTTCCACAAGAACCTTCACTGGAGTCATACTAGAAGGAAAATTCTGAGATGAGACAAAACTTGGGGATTTCCTAACATGACAAATAAATGTTCCTGACACTAAACATACATAAAATGCCACATTTAACAATAACCTGACACCAACACCTAAAATCTGTGAAACCAAGACATTTGTAACGAAAGTGAATGAACAACAGGGCTCAAAGTGCTGTCGTGAGTGAGGCTACATCTGGCTGGTGACTGTTCACCCTGCAGAGATGGATGTGGGGCCGGCTGGCACTGGGCTCAGTGTGGGTCAGCAGTGTCCAGGCAGCCCCAAGGGCAAACCCCATCCCGGAGCACCAAGCACAGCACAGCGGCCCAAAGGGGGATGGTCCCGCTGGGCTCAGCCTTGGGGCGGCCTGGCCTTGGGCACTGTGTGAGGTGTTGATGTGAAGGTCCTTTAATGCATCCTGAAGTGGGCAACAAAGCTGGTGAGAAAGCCTGAAAGGAATGTCCTGTGAGGAGCAGCTGAGGACTTTGGGTTGTTCAGCAGAAGAAAAGGAGGCTGAGGGATGATCTCATTGCTCTCTGCAGCTTCCTGAGGGAGGGGACAGGGACATGCTGAGCTCTTCTCCCTGCTACTAAGTGACAGGATGCATGGGAATGATTCAGAGCTGTGCCAGGGGTGGTTTAGATTCCACACAGTGAATAATTAAATGATGAAACTGTCACAGGGTTCTCTGAATAAAAACACTATAAATGTAAGCTAAAAATCAATTAGCAAAACAATGGAAGAAAAAAAACACAAGGAAAAGCTTGTAAAGCAAACCCCCACATTTATAAATTCCATTCACAAGTCCCATATTGCATCAGGCTAGAAGGGGCACATCAAAGGAAACACCACTATGTTCCTGTATTGCTTGCAAACTCTTCCCTTGGGCAGCTGCTTTTGGCCATTGGCCAAAATCCAAGGACAGGATTCTGAGCTAGATGGACTTTTGGACTGACCCAGGATAATATCAAGGTAATTGTGCCGGATCCTTGTACAACATTTGGTCATGCAGTTTATAGAATGAACATAAACTCAATAGAAATAAGCTCATTTCTCAACATGAAAGAGAAAAACATAAATAGTTAACCATATGTCTTTGATTCATTCTCGGGATATACATTTACACATGTAATTAATTTTAGGGAAAAGAAACTACAAAATGTAGTAAGGCAAAATGGCAGCAGGCAAAATGGCTTGCTTTAATATTAAAAAAAGGTTTGATTTGTTCTTATGAAGCTTTTTAATTTTCTTTAAATTTGAAACTTAATGTCTGCCAATGAATTTTTTTTTGCTTCTTTAAGAAGATCAGTCAATGTGGAATGCAGTAATCCATTAACATTTCCTTGTGATTCCTTGTCCAATGTTAGAATTCATTGCATATCAACATAGATTATAATAAAAAGTCACTCCAATTTGACAATCCTAATTTTTTTGTTTTCTCCTGTCTTGGGATATATTTTGAATAAAAAGTGTTCAAAAATCAAAGAAGGCATTTAGATGCATTTGCTTGCATTTTATGATACGCCTGCTGTGAATTAATCACCATCTGTTCCAAAGAGAGTTGTGTCTTTTCTTGGGAATGATCATCAACTCCTGTTACTGCCTATTTTTATTTCTAAGTCCATTTTCTATCACTGATTTACAAAGCTTATGTGTCACAGCTATCCTTCATAAAGGGAAAAAGTGTTTGGTGTGTTCTGCTTCAGTTTGACAACTCTGCTGAAACTTGGAGCATTTACAATAGTTTGCAACTCTAAGGTGATATGTGGCTGTTATTATTACAAGTATGAAGTTGTTATTAGTTCAAGTATTAAGCTATTGTTATTCCTGTATGATTTAGTATACACTGTGTGAATTATTCATTCCTTTTTACTCTGATCAAGCATTTTTAGGTGAAGATACAAAGAAAAATGTAAAGTTTGATTACTGTTTCAGCCACTTCCTACCATGTTTTGTTTTGCTGTTTTGTGCAGTCTTCATCTTTATGGAATGTAGTGGTCATCTTCCTGAAGCCACACAGAGCTCAGAAACTGTGTTTCACAGGAAAATTTGAATCTGGCCCAAAGGTTTTGTAACTGATTTTACATCTGCCTTTAAAAACATTGATTAGCCAGAAATATTACCAATGGAGATTTTCAAAACCAAAATTCACCCTGTATCCTTACATACAGATTAAATAAACCATCAAATTTGTCAGATTAATTCTTCCAATTGCCCGGCCAAGAATACCAGATCTTCCAGACACCTTTTTAATGGAAAAAGTAACTGCACATTTAACTACACTTTACAACAGCTGGTAGCCTTAGAATACTGACTTGAGAAAGGAATCACAGGTTTCAAACCTACTTTGACACAGAGCTTTCATCTTCTGACACAATGCTTCCACCTGCGCTGAAGTGAGGTGTGAAACACAGACCCAACCATCACTGCTGTTGCAAACTAGAGAGAATTCATTTTTCTGTAAAATTACAGAGGAACCAAGTCTACAGCTACATAGTGTCCTCTTGACAAAATTCCAGTTTTATCGGCTCTCCTCGGTCATAGAAGAAGCAAGGACTGTGATAGCTAAAGCAGTAATTCAGGATGTCAAGTAATATGGAGTGGATAACACTCCAGGTATGTGTTTGAGGGGGTGATGTCATTCCTCTGTGGAACTATATTTGTAGGCAATAGTGATTCCCTGTGTTGCACAAAGGTGCCTAATACATTAAGAGGAGCTATAAATTTCATTTGGAATCAAATCTAGTGGAATGGTGAGAAATGTTTTAAACCAGATTTGTGTCAGTAGCAACAAATTATGAAGTTTTGATTGACACACCAGAATTACAAGCCAAGCTAAGCAGAAATACACAGTCTAGTGCTAAAAGAAGAACTGACTGCTTGGATCAAGGCAAGGTTAGACTGGATTGAAAGACTTCAAAGGGTTACACATAGATTTTAAGCAAGCAGTAGCAGAACAAGACAGATGCTTTTGACAGTTACCTTATACCCTGTATCTAACAAGGGGTTCATGGGTATGCGTTTAAACAACTTTTACTAAGTTCAATCCAAATGAGTTTCAGTTTCCTTGAAGTGGATATATTGAAGGCACTGCTGGCTACTGAAAACAATGTTAAAATGATAAATAAACTACTCACTGAGGATGAAAAGTCTGACCCTTATCCATTCTTAGTATTGTTAAATCAGGGACAGCACTAATGAAATCTGGTTTGTCACCTCCCATTTTAAAGGAAGGCTAGAAAATAGAAAACTTACAATCATCAAAGTGGGGTTTGAATGAAAAGTATACAAAATCCCAACAAAATATGGGATCATGAAGCTGCCATCACTCAATGAACAAAGGATCATACTTCTGGGGTTGAAATTAAAACTGTTACAAGTGATGGAGTTGTGTTCCTTATGTGGTACCATGTGTCCCTTGTCTTTCCAGATGACTCCCATCCATATGCAAAGATGAGCATTTAAGACACAGGACTCTTATAGTTTAGCCTAGGAGAAATTGAAAACATGCAACAATCACACCCAAGACACACAGACAGACATATGGACAAAACCAGACCAAATGATCTCTCTGCTGCAAGCAAATTTTCCAAGGCCAGAACTATCTAACTTGGAAAGGATGTAAATCTGCTTGGCCTTAGTTCTTTTAATGAGATAAGGTAGGGGAGCATGTTTCTCTAACAGAATTGGTAGTGATCTTAGTTAGGCACATGGCAGGGAATGAATTGTCACAATGAAGAAAGAAAGCAGGAGATAAAGGGAAGCTCCCAAGTGCTGCTCCTCTGTGACTCATGCGAGTGTGCCGTGGTGCTCTCTCGGGCTAGCACGCTGTCCTAGCACCGGGCAATGTTCTGCCTGCCCCAGGTGGGGGGACAGAGGCTGACCACGGCACTGGAAGGCAGGTGAAGCACCAGCTCGGGTTCACCTTGTCCACCGATGGCAGGGTGCGCAGAGGAGGAAGGAAAAAAGCAGAGGGACTTCCTCGTGGGGCAGGGAAGGGTTTATTGGAGAGAAAAGCCACAAGGAGAGCCGATAAAATTCAGCGGGTGTGGGGTTCTATACCCCTACATAATAGGCATGGATAACATATAATAACCAATAAAATACCAGTTATGGGGTCTTACAAAGGGGGGAGAAGAGATTAGGGTGAATGGGAGAAGAAGTGGGGAGAGCGGAGTAACAGGGGGCCAATTACCAACCAAGAAACATAGAACTTTCTGGAGAAATAACCAAATATGAGCCATAAGGGGAGGGTGGGGCAGCAGCCAATGGCCAGCATGCTTCACACAGCCTTTTGGGTGCTCAGTGTGCCTTCGAGCCCTTGTGCTGTGAAGGCATCAAACCACTGGGCCTTTTGGTCCGCTTGGTCCGGCTGACCATGGCTCTGGCCATGGCTCACCGCAACACGAGTGGTTCCCCTTGGAAGTGCTGCATCATATGGTGCCACACTGCACTACTTTTGCCAACCAAACTGGACAGGCACGGCAAGGTTTCTGCTCAGACACAGCAATGCTGCCATCAAATTTCTTAAGAAAACTGTGTACCTGCAGCTCATCTAGACTTTAGTAAACTTTTTCTAAAGTAGTATGTTAAGCCTTTGACTTCTACTGAGATTTCAACCTCTCTTCTTGTCACTTAAGTATTAGTTAGGTTAAGAAAAATAAGGCAGAAATGCAGCAAAATGTAAGAAATATGTTTTTGTGATGAATGCTACTATTAAATCATAAAAACTTTTCTGAACTGATGACAGGTCAGAACAGAACAATAGATTTCACATATTTCTGATGTCAAGAAGAGACATGAAATTATTTTGAAAAGCAGCATCGTTAATATCAGTTACATTTAGCTAAAAATGACAGTTTGGTGTCTGGGAATTGAGACAAGAACAAAGAATTTGTTATGAGCCACTGGTGTCTGGAAACTTCAGACACATTTCTCTTTTCACCTTGATTGTGAGGCATTAAGTGCTTTACAATATCTTCTTCTGAACTGAGGTTTTCTAAAAACATCTCCTACTGTAATAAATATAACTGAGATCATGGCAAATACTTGTCAGAAAAGACTCAGTTAACAATCAGAAGAAAATTAAAAGTCCCTCTCAGAAACAAAGTTTTAAATTAGTTTTAAAAATTAAGATCTTAATAGATGCGCAGTAAAAAATTCTAGTTCGTGCTGACCTGTTTATCAAAGGGACAGAAGCAAGAGAGTACCTGAAGCTGGGGCATATTAGAAACACTACACTACTTGTGGTGATGAGAAAGGCTAAAGTTGATATACTTGAAGATAACAAATATGGCTACTTTGGACTAGAACTTTTGAGTCTCTTAGAGACTTAAAATAAATTATTACAAAAATGCCTTTAAGGCTTACACCTCTGACTCACTAATTTTTAAAAGAATACAAGTATCTATCTGATTGACCAGAAATAATTGCAAAAGGTGCTCAGATCCCTTAGAATCTGACCACGTCTTCACTGTGGTGATTATTCAAGGTTTGTTTCAGTAGCACAGATGCTCTCAATTTCTGATATGATCACACATCCTCAAATTACACATTTTAAACCTTTCTAGAAAAGAATGGTAGCCAGGTAGTCAAATTAATGTATGCTGTGACTACAACCATCTCTCATCTATTTCTCTTTGCATGTTTCACTGTTCAGTAAACAACCAGAGGGCTTGGTGACGGCGAGGAAGTAGTGGGTGGTGTTTATTTCAATTTCAGTAAGGCCTTCGACACAGTCTCTTGAGACATCCTTATAGACAAACTGATGAAGCACCGACCAGGTAAATAGAGGTGGATGGAAAGCTGGCTGGACTTCAGGCTCGAAACAATGTCTTAAGCTGGAAGTAAGTCACTTGACCTTAGGGGTCAGTACTGGCATAGATACTGGAGTGAATCTGCTGAGAGGCCATGGAGACAATTAAGTGATTGGAGTGCCTGAATACAAGGAGAATCTGAGAGAGCTGGGACTCTTCAGCCTGGAGAGGAGAAAGCTCTGGGGGTTGTATCAATGAGTATAAGTAACAGGGGCATGGGGCTGGCAGACTAAAGAAGATGGAGCCAGGCTCTACTCAGTGGTGCCCAGTGACAGGAGGCAGTGACAAGAGGCAATGGGAAGAAACTGGAATACAGGAAACACAGTTTAAACAGCATACTTTTTTTTTTTTTAAATATATAGTGATTGAACACAAAACCAGGTTGCCCAGAAAAGTTATCGGGCCTCCATCCATGGCAATATTCAAAACATGAAAAGACCATGCCCTGGGCTGCCCTCACTGACCCTGCTCTGAGAAGGCAGGTTGGACTAGGCATTCTCTGGAGGTCCCTTCCAACCTCCACTCTTCAGTGATTCTACCATTTAATTCACCCCATAAATTCCTCTAAACAGGGACCCTCCTATCTTGTATGTTAATAAAATATAACATGACAATCTACAGAGAATTCCAATGACTGATTCAATTACACTCTGTACTGATCTAGAGGCTTTTTCTCATGTTTCTCCTAGTGGGACACTTGGAAAAGGAGGGTTTTCTACATTCTCTGATAAGCTGGTTTTCAAAGGCTGAAGAATTATTACCACCTGCAAAATATTAACTGAATAAACAACACCAAATAATTTAAAACATCTGCTTTTTGTGAACAAGTTTGAAAAAACAAACCAAAGGCTTTGTAATAAAAATGCTGTCTAACAATATAATCTTGAAGCAGTCTGACAAGTTGTCCAATTCTTTCGTGGCTGGTGCCTTTAAAAACTACTCCCTGTTGTGCAGTTCTTTGCTGAAGTTCCTGAAGTCTGTTTTGTCTTGCCAGTGTTTCTCTCCTTGCTTGTAGTTCAAAGACACACCATGCAAAGTACAGCATTTTTATGACATTACTGATTAATATTGTTTATTATTTTATGTTGCCCTGAGTGAGCCAGATATTTCTCAGGAAGTGTATCCCAGAAACACATGGGCCTGCCTTTATTGCATTGATAGTCCTCATGTCTAATATGGCCCATTTCTTTTTTGCTCTGTTGGGTATTTGGCTGCACAGAAAGAACATTAAAACACTTCCCTTACCATCCGGAAAACTCAGGATTGGTGCAGCTTTCTCCCATAAGGAATTGCCATCTGCACACAGAGCTACAAAGGCACCAATATAACAAACAGTCATTTTGCCTCTTCGCTGGGATGGAACAACAAAAGGGGTTGAAAAGCCCATTCATTCCTGCCCCTCTAAGCCCTGGCTGGTGGCAAGTTCAGAGCACCAGAATTACTGTGTAACCTGGGCATTGCACTGAGGTCACACTTGGTTCAAGGTTTCACAGTCTCACACTGAGGCTGTGCTTGATTGACACTGATATCTTTTTTTTTTTTCTGAGATGCAGAGATTGCTTTTCACTTGCATAGGAAAACTCTCCAAGCTTTATTTTCACATTTCTATTAGGGTTTTTCTGCCTTTGGCAGATGGTATGTTCTTCTGCTCATATGTATTAAGAAGAAAGCATTTTTCAACTTGTTTTGTTTCTTATACAATCTTCCAGCTGGTTTTTCACTGACACTATATTCTTCTTCTCTAGAAAATACAAGTCACTGTCCTCTTTCCGCATTTCAAAGACTTCTGGGCCCACAGCCCTGTGTACTATTTCCCATTTTTACGGAGATATCGACTTCAGTATTTCATCAACTACCTTCTCCTGAAATATCCTGGTTCCTTATAAGCAGCACTCTAAATGTTTCTTCTGCCAACAAAAGGATGACAATTCAGTTTGTGGTTTGCTTGTTGTACAAACCAATGGTATCTTAATGTCCCCTTGGGCTTAGCTGATGCTATCTAATGTCATTTGTTTTCTACTATTAGATATTTGACACAAAGGAATCACTCTGTGAACTTCTGGTCCATGGATCAGGTTTATTGGCATTAAAGTAATGCTGTTATTATTCTATGAGGTAATGTGACTAACAATAGTAGCAATAGTAACTGGATAAGAATAATAATTATGGAGGCTATTATTAGCAATATAAATAAATTTATTTAAGCTTTTCATCTTGTTATAGTGTAAAAACTGACAGTATCACAGAGCAATAAAAATTAAAATACATCCTTTCACTAATAAACAAATGGGATCTGCTCTACTCCTGTAAACCATTGGGAAGTACTGGCTTTCCCCAGAAGGTGGTGCTTCTGTGCCACTAAATGAAAACCACAACGCAGTTCTCCAATTTCAGGCAAGTTTCTCACATGGTAGAACGTAAAACAAACGATCGTTCCTGACGTCAGTTCTTCATTTTGAAAAGACTGACTGAACTGTCAAGATATTCTGTTTTCTTCCACAGAAATTACTTTTCTAAGTTTTCTAAAACATGCTCTCATGTCATTTTACATGCACTGACAGTGAAATAGGTGTTGGCTGGTGTTGATTAGTCCATGCCCAAAACAATAAGAAATAATTCATAATTTTTTGTTACAAGATAAGAACATGTAAGGTGTTTTAAGTTTATTATTTAATTTTTTATTTATTTATTATTAAATAAAATTTATTATTTATTTATTATTTAATTTTGTACTAACATATACCTGGCAGGAAGCTGCAGTTTTGATAACTGATTTTCACTATTTTGCTGCAGTTTTAATAACTGATTTTTACTACTTTGGATTAAGAAAATGTTCTTTAGAGCCAGAAAGTGAAGATAAAAATATGTTCGCAAAAATAAGCTCAAAAGGGTTTCTTTGGCATTAAAATGTGAAGTGTCTGAGTGTCAAAAGAATCCATATAACCCCTAATTTATTTTTAAAAACCAGCATTTTAATTGATGCAATATTTTTCATGCAACAGGAACACAGAAGTTATTTTAGAGGCTTTGGTATGTAATATCTAGAATTTCATAAGTCCTATTTCAAAAGCTAATTTGGAGAGGTGAGGATTGCATCCTGTACTTCTGTTATCAGCTGTTTGTAAGTACTTGAAACATCTCTTCCGGTCTGAACCTCTGCATAGACTACATTGAACAGATGGCCTCAGTCACTGATTTCCTACAGGGACTGAAGGCACAGGAGACCAGAAGTTGCTCTTATGTTGTGTCTGTGCCTCCATAAATTCACTGTTAATCCAGAGCACATAATCTCCCCAGAAACACAAAATATTCTGAAATCTAAAATGCTAAAGTGCTACAATCACCACAGAGTTTCCTGGCCACAGGACCTGGTTCACGCCCCATAAACATGTAGCCTTCATTGCAGACCTGTGTCTTGCTCAAGTTCCCTGCTGGGTAAAGGCATTTAGATGAGTTTATGGGTTGGCTGGTAACTGTATTGAATCAGGCAGATACCTCACTGGTGAGTCTTGGTAGGGCAGTGTCTGTCTACATTGTTAGCTCCATGGTATGACAACTCTTTTGGGAACCGGAATTAATCTAATGATTAAAAGAAAAAAAAAAAAAAACACCAAACAAACAAACAAAAAAAAACCAACAAAAAACGCCCACAAACCACCACAAAACCAAATCAGAATAGCAGCCAAAGGGAAATGGCTGATTAATTTAAGTATGCAAATTTGGATATTCATTACACTATCTGCTTCGTTGACAGAGCCTGTCAACTTCTATACTACTACTGAGTTACAAAGTTAGCCAAAGTTCAGGGCCCTGATGGGTTATCTCCTTTAGAATCAGGAATGGGGATTCTGAGTCAAACATCTCCAGACTTAGTTCCAAAAAGAACCGGAGATGGGTTTCTGTTTTCTTGAAGCTACTTTAACCAGCTATAGGTAGATTCTTCAGTTAGAAACTTAAGAAGTCAGAGCTCTGATAAGGGCTGGGCTGAAAGCATTACCTCAGCATGTTTTGGTTAAGAAGCTTTACTCACACAGTGCATACAGGAAACCAGGCTTCACTTAGCCCAGCACTCACTGAACCACTTCTTATTCCAAGGAGTCAGTCCAGTGTCTCTGACATGGATGTAACTCTGCTTCTCACCCCACCCTTCCTCCTGCTGCCTGGAAATCCTTCAATAACCACACTGTAGGTATTTGTTTCCCAGAGTTTCCCAGGAAGTGTGGCCTGCATGGTCACTGCCCTCACAGTGCTTGTTTACTGCTTGATCTATCAACAAATAGGATGGAAGTGTTACGAGCTCTTTAAAAGCTTGAGCTGGCAGAAATACACTTTTTACTCCAGGTTTCCTAGAGGCACTGCTGAGCACACCTCAGCCAGCAGAGCCGAAACCTCTGTCCTGGAGGTTGGTGTAAGGCACTGCAGGATGGTTGCTGCAGAACCCTTCCAGACAAGAAGAGCACAGGCATGTCTACACTGAATGTGGAGTTATTCAGCCCACACAGAGCTGAGGCTTGCTGCCTCATATGTGGGGGCAAACTGGAATCCTTTCTAGAGAAAGATCTGAACCACAGATCCTGATTTTCACAAGCGTATGCACAGACTGCTCACCAAACCCAAAGTCAAAACCTTCCCTTTAAATAAAATGCAGTATTTCACAATGTAAGGACTTTTCCATCCTAATGTACCCTCACTAGTCAAATTAGATTAAAACACAATTTTTTTTAACTTGTAAAGATTTTCAGGGTATTTTCACCAGTAGTTACAAGAGGGTTAATAGTGCTATACATCCATGCAGTAGCAGCATGAAGTTTACAGGACTACCGTATGTTGGACAATCCCAGTTTGTCAAGCACCCACTTTGCATGTTTACATGATATTTTATATATCTTTGACTGACTTTTAACATCTAGTAATGTTATGTTTGCCCAGTATTCTTAAATTTCCTCTTCATCTTTAAGAACTCTGCATGCATTAACATAAATCTCTTGATTAATCACTTCACTACTTCTTGTTATTTCTCCCCCTCCCAGAAATGTTATAGGATAAGTTGAAGAGTTGCTGCTACAGTGCTAAGTTCTTGTCTTAAACAAATCAGCACCAACTTCCCTGACATGCATGTCAAACACTTGGTTCTACTGCAGTGGAAATTTACAGTACACTGAAAAGAAATTTGATCAGGCTTTCTTCCTGGATGCAAACTAATAAAAGAGTTTTTGAGGAGAGGTTGTCATTGCAAAGGGGCTAGAGAATTTAGGAAGTGGTTCTCTAAGAAAAAGACTAAGACCTATGCAACCCTGGTGACATATGTCATGTATAGTCAAAGATTTCTTTTTAAAGGTCACTGTTGTATCTGCATCATCTTGTACAAAATACTTAGTATTTAAAAGCACTGCATAGTGAAGAAATAGGTTAATTCTCTCACCTAATACATACTATGTTTTCTTCAGAGGTAAGAAAGACAAATGTGGAGTTAAAAGAGAGAAAGGGCTGGTTAATCAGGATGGACAAAATTGTTTTTCTGAAATTATGACTTGAGCTCAGACAAAATGGATTAACTTCTCAAAAACAGATGGTTTGATGCAGGAGACTTCTTTGAGGAGGAAAGGATTTTCAGAGAATTCACATGCTTGAGGAGAAAATGAAACAAAGCTAATTCAAAGAAAAGTTTGAAAGCTGAGAAAAAAACCCCTGCCTATTCTAATAACATTAAGTGCTCAGTGGGAATGTCAATTTTCTTTTGGTTATAAAACTTGGATTAGTTTGGAAAATGAAGTGCTTGAATTTTAAGGACTGAGTCAATCTTTGAATACTCTCTGCAATTATGGTCTCCCTGTAATTCTTTCTTGAACTTTATCCTGAGTAATCTTCACATGCATGCTTTGCATTCTAAATCATTAGGGGTTTTTTCTACATTGTTTTGCATGGACCAAGGACTTGCTCCAATAGAGCAACTCCTGTACTCTAAATCAGTAGTTTTCAAACTATTGTTTGCAGTCATCCACGGAGAGCTGGCTTGTCACAGGGTGCTGGCTGTAACCGTGTAAACAGAAATAAAAGACACTACAAAGATGTATTAAATACTTTCCCATTACATGGGATAAGCAGATAAAACTGAAGGGACCATGCAGTGCTGAAAGAGCATGGGGAGGATTCTTGGATAAATCTTGGATTCTGAATGTGATTTTTGTGTACTTTTAAAGCTTCAGAAGCCTTCCAGTGCTCCCTTGGAGTACAGGACTACTCACCACAGAGAAATCTGTTATGAGAATAACAGTAAAGAGCAGTGAAACCAAAGAGAGGAAGGTAAAATAAAAACAATAAACTTCAGAAAGGTAGATTCCAGTAAACTCGGGGAGACATTAGTTAAGAATTTATGGCAGGCAAGTTCATGGGGGAAAGGACTTAAAGAGACCTGGCAATTCCTCAAAGAAATGGTATTGAGGCACAAGTACAAACTGGCCCAATGCAGAGGAAGGATGGAAAGCGTAGAAAGAGACTGGCCTGGCTAAGTCATGAGCTTGTTATTAGCCCCAAACACAGGAAGAGAGCACAGAGAAAGTGGAAATTAGGTTACACTGCTGGGGACAAGTATTTTTCAGAAGATACGAAACTCAAGCCAAGGCACAAAGAGCTGCAATTAGCAAGGAAGACAAAGAGGAACAAGAAAGAAATATATAAGTAATAATTACATTAGCAACAATAAGCAAAACAAGAATAATAGAGCAAGAATAATAGAGCAAGAATGATAAGAGAGAGGCAAAGTTATAGGACTTCAGAAACCACTAAAGAGATCACTTGAGAACAAGAAGATAACACACTTCATTGAGTGCTAAAATATATGACTTGAACTTATAAAGAAAGAACGAGTTAGGCAATTTTTAAATATGTTATATGTGAAAACAACTCAAAGTAGCTTTCATATCAATTTGACCCATCACCAAAATTTACTTAGCAAAATGCCTGATAAAACCTCAGGACACAAGCAGCCCTCTGAGCACTTGTAAAAGAAAACAGGGATAAGAAGCCTCTACAGAGGGAAAATACAATACATAACTTTATTTGGAGAGACAGAAAGAAAGATAAAGTGTTCGATGACTGAGAAAATCCCACTAGCAAATGAAAAACTTGCAAACATTGTCAAGAATAATGTTTTAGGTATTCCTGTGGGGAGCAGGGAGTTGGATTTGGTGAGTCTTACGCGTTCCCTCCAGCTCAAGACGTTCTATGATTCTATGAATTCATGTCAAGTCTTTTCTATAAAGTGATAGGACTTGCAGCTGAGGATGCAGCAGATAATTCCATGTTTCCAGTCACTGTACAGGCTTTAGACAACTGTCCCATAAGACATCCTCTTCAACAGCTTACGGAAGATTTTTTTGACTCTCTTAACATGGAAAGGATAACTTGTTGGAAATCCATATCCAGAGTGTGCTTGTTTACATTCAGCTGTCAAAATGGAAGGCAGTATTGACTGATGCCATGACCTGAATGAAGCTCAGCAGGCATGCATAACAGTAGAATAGCAGGGGTAATCTACCAACTCTACAAATACCATACACAGAACAGCTGGCTAAGGAGGAACTAGGGGTGAATCACAAGCTGAATGTGAGCTGAGACAGGCTTGCTCTTACAGAAGAAGCAAAGACTCAGACTAGGTTATAGAAACAGAATATATACCACAAAACAAGTGATGTAATCTGTCTGGTCGGATGAGCACTGATAAAACCACAGGGTGTGCAGGATAGGGCGTCCAGTGTGAGGCACTGCCCTTCAAGAAAGCCTTAGATCCACTGGCAAACTCTTAATAGAACCATGGGATTTTCAGAAACCTTGGAAACATTACCTAGATAGAATATAAACAAAAAAAACCCCTGAAAATAAATATGATAGTAGTGAAGAACATAAACATTACTGTAAAGAGAAAGAGATTGGTTTTCTCTGTACCTGCATGAGACTGCCATCTCCTGATAGAACAATTTTTCTATGTACCTGTGCACTGAAATTCCCAAAGCTTAGGCACATTCCTGTTGTTCCAATCAGACATTTTAAAAACATTGTAGAAGACAAATTGTGTTTAAGCTTTCATTACTGCAATGAATATATCATACTATATACCACTCATACCTTCATACTCAACTCCTGCTCAGAACTGTCACATTCCTCAGCATGAGCAAAATGCAGTACATATACAAACAGTGTTCCCAAATTGTCTTTATTTAATGCTTCTTCACTTTCCTTTTAAAACAGCACATCACCCAAAACTTACTAATGTTCTTCTCTCTAGCTTCCTTTCATATTCCTCTCTCCTACGCAATAATGACCACAAATTCCAGCTAGATAGCTTAAATAACTTCTCTTACACACACAAAAATCTCTCCTGAAATATCTCTGAAAAAATAAGAGTGCTGCTTTCCTGATGACTGTCCAAGATCTGTATCACAATTAAGCATGAGCAACTAAAACAGAAGTGGAAAATGGGGGGAAATCACAGCATTAAAATAACTTCAACAAAACACCCACTCAAGTAGATCACCTGTGCAAAGGAGAACACATCTTGAGGTTGAAAGCCCTTTTGTATCTCAGAGTGAAAATCACACTGAATCTCTTGCTAGGAATAATTCTTAGTGTTAGCTACTGGTTTTTTTCTGCAAGGGAATGAGAGAGAAATCTGTATCATGGGAGCTGAATTACTTTGGTTTACAAAACTGCTGGACTGACAGTGACACAGGCATTGATTCATACATTACAAATTGGATGCACAGAAAGAATTCTTGAAAAGGAACAGATTAATTACTGCTTTGAAATACTAAGGTCAGAAATGGTTCATATTTCATTAAGTCAGCAAGGAAATTAATACAGAATTAAAACTGTGTTTTGCCCACTCAGACTAAATTCTTTCCTCCTTAAAATGCCAATCCTAGAAACTGAGATAGATTTGCAAACTGTTTAGAGGAAATTTTGTTTTTTGTTAAACTGTTACTCATTTATTGTCCTGATAAGAAACCGAGATTATCTGATCTCCACTGCTACCACATTTTAAAGTTTGGTTAACAGATATACAGGCAGGTGCTATGGAAGAATTTGAGATTTCAAATCCGATATAAACTGCTACTCTTTCTGCTGTCACCAGCAGAGGGTAAAAATTTATCCTCTCACATAATGTAAATTCAAGAGCACCTATAAGGACAGGTACATGAGTGCAATTCTCCAGGTATGAGACCATGATTGAGCCCTGTTTATTGCTTGAGAACATATTCTGTGTTCTTGAGGACAAGAGACTTTAAATACTTAGAGACAATACCTAAACAACTAACTAATTGGTTGGATAGTTTTGTATTTAAGAAAAAGCCATAAAATCTTCACTGATGTTGCAAAATTCAAGCATTGAAAAATTAGGAAATACCCTCTGCAACCTTTCACAATTTCACTGTATTTTTCACACTGAATATCCTGCTCCAACAAATTACAAGTTCCTGACCCAAAAGTTTTTTTAAGTTTTTGTAATGCAATATTAGGAAAAGATAGCTTCTTCTAGTGTCATTTTAGCAACAGCCAAGCTGATACTCCTACAAAAAAAATCCAGCCCAAGACACTTAGATTTGCACAAAAGTCTAACAATTGAAAAATAAGATTATAAAGTTTTACTAGAAATGGGAGGTAAATGTATTAACAACAAATATGTAATGTACACACAGCTGCAGGCACAGATGTATATACACAACTAGTCCAGGCTGGCAAAAATACTACAGAAATACTTTGTGCCATTCTAACAGTTACAATGCTATTAAAATGTGCAAAGGTATAATTTACAATTTTTAAAAGAATTTGTGATGCATCCATAAGATAAACTTGTACTGTAGGTAACATCCAGACAACTTGATTTTAATGGCAACACTTAAATTCTTTTGGATATGGTGTAATGCTTTTTTTTTCAATTTAGACCAGTGAGACTTTCATCATGCACCAATCTGCACAATGCAGTATTCACATTCTTTTGTAAGGAATTGTACTGTCTTTTCTTCTTCATTTCAAAGTGCTCCCTTTCTCAGGATACTGCTCTCTCTTTCATGGTGAGTCACTCGGAAGTACTCTAGCAATGCTGCATCTTGCAAATAACTGAAGACTTATGCTTCCTCCTTTATTTTGGTAGTCTCTAATTTGGGTGGTCTCTAATTTGCATTCAGTTTAAATGTGAAAGCAGTTACTATATGCTCAACTGATTTTTTAAGGACACATTTAGTGATTGCCTAAGAAAAGGCTAAAATCACATATCTGCTATCAAGCAGCTCCTGACAAAAAGGATCGTGTTCTCCTTCAGACATGAGAACAAGCAATAGCTATTACTAGTCAACAGTAATTGAAGAGAATAGCAGGGCTCATTTGAAGTTTAATTCAGGAGGATCACAGTAGCAGCACTAGTTCCAGTGTGCTGGTCGTGTTTCTGTCCTCAGTGTGACCCTGAAGGGCTCCTGTTCCCCTTCTCAGCATCAATGCAGGCAGTCCCCTGAGGATGGACACACCCCCACCTTCAGGAGGTTAGAAGGATTAAATAATAGATGTAAGATTTATTTACAGGTAACTGGGATGCTGCAGTGTTACATTTCTATGCCACATAGTTCAAAAGGTCTTGCAAAAGACCAGATGATAAGGCTGGCAATGAAAGGAGGCAGTTTAAGCAATTTATCTATAAAGGAAGGAAATAGCTTTTTTGAGGATGAATCACAGTTCCTGTGAAATCAATTGATTCAGCGGGAGCAGCTATTCACTCTGGTAAGGTAACTTTAGTTGTTTGTAAAGGTAGCTCCAGTGCACATTTACTGATTGAATAAGTACAATTGAAGTTCATATTCTATTATTTAGAATTATCTCCCTGATTTGCTGAATGAACACACATGCTATCTCTTTAGACCACAAGTCTTGCTTTACACACTGGGCACATTTTTGAGGAAAAGAAACACTTCGTTTACCAGTAGAATTCTTATATACAACTATTTCTCTTCAACTACACCCATAACACCCCAACAGACACAGCAAGTCTGAGGTGAAAATAACTGAGTGACAATACAGGTAACATTTGTCTGCTCCTTCCATTCTCCTGGCTTTCATTTATGACCACTGCTGCAGGAAAGAGTTTGACAGACACTTTTGGTGTGGCACAGAATGGCAAAAGGAAAAAGAGAAAGAGAGAGATGAATTAGTCAGTGAGAGAGAAGAAAAGGAGGAAAGAGAGAAAAAGAGATCACAGTCCTGGCTCCAGAGATGATCCAGCTAATGGGGTGTCCAGTGTCCTGGGGCCCACATGCACCCGGGATTGGTGGTGGTGCCTTTTTACAGATAAGTTTTCCCCACCCTGGGGATACGTTTCTCTCTTTCTATGCAAATCAGTTCTCATGTGCAGTTCATTCTTTCAGACCTTTCTGGAAATGGGTCAGGGGCTTTGGGGATCTTGGATGGTCCTGATCCCCCCTACAGTCCATGGCCACATCTTGGCCACATTGCTGCTGTGCTGTGTTGTGCTTATCTCCAGGAGCCAGAACAAGGACATTTGTCCCAAAATTGCTGCCCTTGCTGTGTATGTCTCTTTCTGCAGCCACATCCTGTTCTTTCTCACAGCATGTTCTTACCAGCAATCTTTGCCCAGAATTACCAACAAACCGTAGCTGGTTCCACAGCTGTGCAGCTATTGGTGGATACACCTGGATACCTACACATTACCCCCCTGATCTTCTAGGCATCTACAAACTCAGCATAAAATAGAAAAACAGCTATAATTAAAGAGGAAGAATTTTAAGTTGATTCTAAGTAAGAAAGTCTGAATAGTTCCCAAACACATGGCTTACATGCTGACTTTTTCTGCTGAAACTTCTAAAATATTTGTTCTCTTCATCTACATAGTCATTGGAATAGAGTTGAGATGCATCTGCAGACATTCAACGTTATCTGCAATAACGTACTACACAATGTCCAAATCAGAGATCCCTAATAAAAGTAAATTAAAGAGCATAACATTGGGAACAGAAGACTATGAGAAGTTTTAGAAAGGTAAGTATTGTAAAAAGAATATAGTCACAAGGGTTGGATTACTGTGGGTTTAGAAAGATATTTCCATTGCAAAGGGATCATAGTGTTCCATCTCTCTGACTAGCGTGCCTAAAATTCCCAGGCCACAAGCAATAAAAGGAAATATCTGAAGGATCCTACAGCAGCACAGACCCTCAGTCTTTGTCTTGCATCACTAGTGTGAGACTTCTACCATTTGTTTGAATGATGTATTTGAATTGCTTCTATTGCAAACATTTGCTGCCCCCAAAGACTCCGTAGCTCAGTTCCCATGGCTCTGTGTACTTTAAAAGATGTGTCATGTGTACAGTATCACATTTCTTTGGCCGCTATAGAAATGAAAGTACCTGTCTTTTACAACATTTCAAAGTGAAAAACAGGGATATAGAACATGAAGACTAAACAGCAGAGCTTGAAGTTAATTACTGAGGGAGGTTTGGCTAAATTGGTAACTGACATACCAATGACTTTCTTTCTGTTTAATATTAACATGAAACACTAATATAGTCAAAATAACCCCTTTATCCAGACAGTAGGAGTTCTGCCTATTTGATTTGTGCATTGATTGCACAAATGTGTCCACTTGTTTAAAAAGTGTCAATGACTGTTTAGTATCTCAGTGTTTCTGCATTTTCTTCTGCAATGTAATTGTTCCATTACTTTCTAGAGAACATCTTTATCAGTGTTTTTAATGAACAATGGCACTGTGCTATATGTGTCCAAAGATAGAATAGAAAGCAATCCTTGTGCTATAAAACTAATATTTTGCTGCTTGAATTCCCCATCCAGTCTGTAAAGAGGGCAGCAGAGTGCCCCTCACCAAACTTTACAACAGAGGCAGAGAACCAATTGGGATACTGTATTTTGCAAGAAATTAAAATATGAAAGGTGTCAAGCAAACAAAGGACAGGGACACTGATAAAGCATAAGTATAAGCATGAAATAGCAAAATAGGATCTGCTTGTGGAAAGTAAAATCTAATCCACTATGGAAGTGATTCAGCATCTTACACATGTACATTGCTGTATACCTTCTATGCAAACACACAGAAATGCATGTAAACATAGTCCTTTACACACAAATGCAGGATAAACTTAAAGATGAATGAGTGGAAAGACAGACAAATGTGCCAATTACATTTTGGCATCACAGCCAGTAGTAATACATAAGAAATAACATGTAAGTGTGCAAAGAGCGACAGCTAAAACCCATGAAGTGGGTTTTCATAAAACATATGAAATGCATATACCCAAATAAGCTGACATTAAGCAAAAGAGGCCTGTCTGCATTTTGTGCAGTTCTGTTGCAACCATGCCTGTAATTCTGGACTCAGCACATCTGTTAGAGTAGCACATTAAATTCTTTTTCATCTGTTGGAAAGAGCTTTCCCAGCTGTTAAGCTCCTAGGAATGTTTTCAATTATCTAGGATACATTACCTTACACTTCATACTGTCATTCTGTTACTCCAGTCTCAAGTCCATTCAAGCCTTTCTCTATGACCACAATTAACACCAGGCACCTCCCAATCCTATGGCAGTGCATACAGGCATTATAGCGCTTGTTTTGAGTTTATGGCCTGAAATTATTATGTAAAAGAGAAAAAAATAAAATGAGACGTTAGATAAGAACTAAGGCCACTGAGTCTATGTGAGTTAACTATAGTTTCATACAACATCTGTAACTTAGCCAAGACATGATCCCAGATCACCAGGGTCAGCTAATGCCTAAACTGCAAAACAGTGTTTTGTGGGTGGGAACTGTGCTAAGCCAATGAGTCCCCAACACCATCACTGACATGACAAACTTGGCATTTTTTCCTTCCTCTTAATGATATCAATGGTAACACTGTTATTTGCGATAAACATTTGTCACATACAAGCATGATATTGCTTTGTTTATATATCAAAGACATTTTTATCCTCATTCAAATTATAATGGCAGTGTTGCTCCCTTAGAAGTAGTTCTAGAAATTTACTACGTACTGTTAAAGTCCTGTCTGACAACAAGAATTTTTGCTTTCCTTGTTTTTCTCTAACATTTATTAATACAATATCTGAGTTGTTCATTCTTGTTAATTGTTGCAGTGAGCCATCATCAGCAGAATCAAGAGGACCATAAGGTCTTCTGCTTTAAGGCTCCTACAGCTGCAGAACCCCTGAAATTACTGGGAACACCCCAAAAGCTATGAACCATGGCTCACCATTGGCTTCAGTTCTCCCCACCTACTCCTTACCCCATTTGCTGTAATTCCTGCTCCCCGCCCGTGTTACACCCCTGTTTCAGTGTTACTGGTTACTGTAGGTTTTCCATACCCGTGTTGTCGGGGTACAAACGGCTCCCACACCACGTGGCTGCGGGATTGCTCCGTGGTTTATACCACGCTCAATAAACCCTTTCGCCCCACGGAGACCCCTCTGCCATTTCCTTTCCCCCTTCGCGCGTTACAGCTACCGGGGGTCGAGGCGAACCCGACTGGTGACTCGCCCGTCCTCCCGCGCCGAGATCGGTCCCATCCAGCCTCCGCTCGGGCAGGCAGAGAATGCCAGGTGCCAGGACACCGAGCTAGCCAGATCGGCACCCAGAAGCAGTTAATTTAACTTTTATGACACTGATATGGAATGAAGGGGACATATCACCTTGCAGATACATTAGAGTTGTTGAGTACATACTTACGTATTCTAGGCAATTACTCTGAAGTTTGCATTATTTTCTAGGCTTTCCCTGAAAAGCAAATGAGAAACAAGGACCAACCAACCAAAAAAAGCCCCCAGGCTATTTAACCTCACTCTTGAGTTTTGCCCTTTTTATTCTCTCTGTTCTTCCTTTTTTTTCATTGTTACATTTTTTAAAGTTTGTTCTTTGATGTTTTGTAAACTAAGAGAAGAAGAATTTTAAGCTAACAACACAGCAACTGTGCTAAAGGAGTAACCCATCAGTAGCAGTTGCTGTCCTTAGCAAGGCTCTGAGAGGCACCAGGACAAATTGCCTCTTGGCCAGACACAGAGATACTAGCTCACAGATGAGCAGTGGAATGCAGAAAACTGGGTCATAAGTGTACTTTTATGCACCCTTTTTCACATGTCCTCCTCTCTTCTCTGTATTACATTATGCTAAAGGGTGCTAAAAGTGCTGTGAAGAATGTGTCATGCATTGACGCTCACAGGTCTTCCAAACATCAGTCTATATTGCATCCACCCTTTGTGGGGGTCTACAGTTCTAAAGATCTATGTTATCCTAATTTTGGTCCCATTCCCCTTAGCTAAGCAGTCTACCACAGAACAAATGGGGTTATCTTTTGTTCTCCCCTTTCCATTTTATCCATGTTTTGACTTGTAGTCCCTAAGTATACAGTGATAAAAACTAAAGAGGAATAAATTCATGCTCCTGGTTTACTATTCACTTTACCATTACCAGCAACATTCCTTTGTATAAGTCAAATCCATTTTCAGACCTTATCTCTATTCTTTTGTTCCATTCAAACCCATCTTGCTTCCATAGGGAATCTTGTCAGTTTTCTCTTCCTTGACCTTCAGCCCATGGCCCCACCATTACCTGCCATTTTAGCCATCCATCAGTTCCCTCTTGGAACTCTGTTCCATGAAAAATTGCCTCAAAAAGGGAGACTTTCTCAGTGATGGCACTTTCCTGTACTCCCTTCTGTGCTGTGGGCTATATCCTCCTTCAATGTACTTCATGTTGGAATTGCCTCCTGTTGGAGCCCTTGAACAGTCACTTCAGTCTCCTAATGTTGCTTAAAACAAACTGACTGGAAAAGGCTGGGTAGTTTCTGCTGGGTATGGTGCACTGAGGCAGCTGTCAATTATCAGTGTCACAGGAAGGAATAGGATAACATACCAAATGCAAGAGGTGGAAGGGGGACAAGCAGGAAGGGAGTGGGGATTAAGGGACATGGCACATCTTGGTTTCCTAACTTTCATCAGGAACTGCAACCTAAACATTTTCTATATCTGTCTTGCTGAGCATTTTTCAGCTGCATTTCGTGTCAGTTCCCTGTCCATAATGTTGTACCGTGTATGTGTGTATCCCATGCCCCACCCCCAATTCAGTGCTCCATTCCGCTTGCCCATCTGCCCCCTGCAAGACAACACTCCCGTCCCCATGCTTTCCCTGGGTCAGTCCTTTACTCCGCTGCATTCCAGTCAGGTATCTCCTGCCCCAGCACTGCCTGCACAGCTGGGGTGCAGGATAGACCCTGCTGCTCCCAGCAGCTGCTTGCCTGGAGCAGAGCTGGCCCACAAGCAGCTGAGAATGACTGTGCTGAGAGAGGTTTTGTGCCTTGGCTACTGCACAGCGTGCACAGCTGTGTTTTCAGAGTGACGTGTACAGGCTGGCCAGCGCGAGAAGCCGTCTCCATCCATCTCGAGATTAAGGTGCCGAACTCTTCCGAAGTCTTGCAGCATATTCCAAGTGAAGTAATTCAAAGTGTAATTTGGCTGTGTGTGGGTGGAGCTCCCTGGGAATAGCTATAAGCACTCTGCCAAGCTGCAAATACCATAGTAAAGAGACGGCAGGGCTGTTCAAAGAAGAGGTTGATGGATATCTTTCTAAATTTGAAAGTTTTCTTCTATCTGAATGGAAGAATTACATACAAAAACATGCCTCCAAATGCTCAATTAAGACAGAAATTCAGTCTGAAATGTGAGTAAAAGCTTGAAAAATTTATAAGCAACCAATGATAGATTCTTAAGAAAAAGTCAGTTAGCTTCCATAAAAGACTGCTACCAGCCCTACCTATAATTGTTGTTGTATATGTTACAGCTACAGATCTATGCGTTCTCCTCCTAGTTTATACAAGTTACAGCCTATTTCTTGCAAGTTCAAGGAAGTGGGTCTTGTGGAATTATCTGATAGGGGAAAATAATTTCACAGGAATTAGTTTAGGCAGTACATTCAGACAAATAAGAAAAAAGCAACAGCAACAAAAAAAACAATAAACAAACAAAAACCACGAAAAAAACCCCAACAACAGCCATGATGTTTTAAACAACAGTCAAATTCACAGTAGAAGTCAAGATTATCAGCACTTTAAATGGGACAATATGATGTAAGTGTGTGGGCAAACAGGAAGTTTTTGAGATTATGAAATTATCAGAGACTTGAAATGCAAGGATAAGAATTGTAGACCAGGGACAGAAGTTAGTTTATGATATTATTCCACAAGGTAAGCAATGCAGTCAGAGGGTAGACTAGAAATATTTCATTAATTGCTTCAGAAACTGAAAGGGGCTATAATTTATGTACTTAAAAAGCTCATTTTCTGCTAAATAAATTTATCTTAAAGCACTTTATAGTTTACATTCATAACATACATTAGAGCTAAATGTATAGCATACATTTAGACTTCCTTAAAATCAGACCTTCCTCTAATATTTAATAGCTGAAGGTTACCTCACTCTTGAACCTCTTGTTAATATAGATTTGTTTATCCTTAGAGATTGAGTTAATGGCAACTAAACACCAATGACAATATTTTTTGGGTAGGCATAAATGAAAGGAGGATTCCACTGATAGATCTCTAAAGCTTTGGATGACTCAATTGGAAGCAAAATAAAGGCCAATATTAACTAATTTTTGAAATCTCTGCCAAATTGTTTTCACTTCTGAATGTTTTTTTTCTTACCACTCTGGCAGAACTGTACATCAGCATGGCATGAAGTCAGTCTGTGGAACTGAGTGAACAACTGATCCTTCAGTTCACCTAATAAAGAGCTAGATAATTTGTCACCTAAAATAAGATGCTGCCCTTTGCTTTCATGTGTTTTGCCTGTTTTCAGTTAAATGTAGGAAAGTGATTTCAAAACTGTAACAAAAATATGAAATAGGCTCATAAAAATCTCTACATCAAAATCCCCGAAATTAATTATTGAAATGGATAAGTTTCCACGGAGATTAATTTTTCACTTCAGACTTCATTTTCTAATTTTTCCCACTTCTATCCATTTCTTCACTTCTGTTTTGGTTTGTTTAAATGATTGATTGTGATTATTTGAAATTATTTAAATTAACTACATTTAGAAAAATGCTAAACAGTAACTTCTTTTGCAGTTTTATGAATTTTGTTCACCTGTGATAAATGTAGCAGATGCAGTCCAAAGCAGCAAAAGAAAACAAGAAATATCCTAAAGCTACCAAATTACCATAAAAACTTTTATTATATTTATCACCTTAGTTCTGCATATCTCTCAAAAAAAAAAAATTATGAATGAAGAAAGCTAGCAAAGATCAGTAGTAGTAGGCATTGGTTCTGAAAAGCAGCCAGCACTATATTGCTGAACTAGATTTTTTTTGTGATAAAACCAAAACCTGTATCCTTGCAATGCTGTTGGCCAAGAATTTTTTCAGAAAATAAGCATATATAAGCTACTCCAATTCTTTTCCTGTGAAAATTACATAAGTATTCATGGGCACTACACGTTATTAAAAGAGAAAAACACTGTTATCCATTGTGGCCAGAATATAAACACTGTCCAGATTCTTTTGAATTCCAGTTAAAGAAAAGAAACACAATGGAATGTTGCTGGCTTGTTTGGTTTTTAAGTTGGTTTTATTTTTTTTAACATAATTGATAAGAACTCTCTTTTTATTGACTGTGGTAAGACCAGGTTAGTTCAGGGATTTCCTTGCTCACAAGCCCAAGGTTGTCTTTCCAGACAGCACACAGGAAAGAAGCCTCTTACCCTCTCTGTTTGCTTGTATCTCAGTATGTGAATGTTTCCACCATTCATCGCTCTTTAGATACTTTGAATACATACGCACACCTACGTCCTCGTCTTCTCTTTTACAGATATTCTACAAGACACAGCAAGAACCAAAAATCTCAGACACTGATCTACAAACAGCTGAGTCTTTAGATACTAAAAAGGCAGTCAGTCATCATCCTTCGTCTGCTCACATTGCAAAGCTTGGGAACTCTGAGAAGCAGCAAGGGAAGCCGGAGTCAGTATCATATGTTAGAAGCATTTATGCTTCAAAAATTTCTGGCAAACATTTCTTTCCTAACTGGGGAAACCAGCCTGGCCTTGTTTACAGATGAATCCCAATCATTCTCCAGGTTTTGTGTTTGGATGGTGTGTCACTGTTTCAGCCATCAATCAAAGAACAATAAATGCACATTTTGACTGAGTGGGCAGCGGCTAACATACCTATCAGCTTGAGTGCAGTCTAAAGACTCCTTAGATCAAAAATGCATTCACTAGCAGCCATTCAGCATCTAGCATAACATGCCATATTTTGTCACTAATGAGCTACAAACAAAATCTCACCTGCGTATTTGGCTGTACTGGAAAAGGTAAGAGTCACAGGAAGTACCGGACAGAAATGCAGACTCAAAATGATGTGAGTAATTAAAGTGCTCTCCAAAAGAACTTGCTGTGAGAAGGAGGGACCCAGAGGAGCACAAAACATCTGGGGAGAAATTGAATGACCATCGAAACAGAAGCACCAGTCTGAGTCTGTCTGAGACTAAACTGATGTTGAGACTGAAGTCACTTCATGGCGACTAAATGGGCTCAGATATCACAGCATGTTCAGCCACACACATGTAGCTGAATGTCAACAAGCTCCACCACTTGGACCTTGTGCAGAAGCCATGGCACAGCCCAGGAGAGAAGCTGAGCTGGCCAGCATGGTGGTTTCTGAAGTGACTTCCCTGTCCTTCTTCAGGCCACAATTTGATCCAGAAGAAAAGACACAGACTCATACGTCACAGAATGGTTTGTCTTGAAAGGGGCCTTAAGGATTACCTATTTCCAACCCCCCTGCTGTGAAGTCCAGTCAGGCCAGCACAGAGGTTCCAGGGGGGCACTTTGGTGATCACGGGGGCGCTGAGATTTGTACTTCTTTTGCTCACAGGTTTCATTTAAGGAGTGTGGACCATCTGACACATGGAGGGCATGTTCATGTGTTTGGTCACCCTAATGATTTTTCACCCGTTCTGTGACCCATGGTGACTGACTGCTGCACTTCAAGCAGGTTTATAACTGGCTTAGTAATATTTTCAAAAATTTAATAAACAGAATAAGTTCATTCAGGCATGAATATATTGTGTATTATGAATGAAGTTGCTTGAGATCCACCAGAACATTTTTTTCCATATTTGAGTCATAGTCAATAGTGCTGTTACACTACATAGACAATATTCAGTTTCTGATATATATATATATATAGATAGATAGATAGATAGATAGATAGATAGATAGATAGATAGATATACCAGGAACAGCCTTACTTTCAGCTGTAAAAAAACACAGCATACAAACAATCTGAACTATATTCATGGTTGTTGATTGCTAAATCACTGTATAACATATAAAAATTTTTCAAAGCAAGCTACAAAATAGCAGGTAATAAATAGCAATTCCTGCCATAGGAAGATGAACAGAAATCTCTTGAACCAAGACTCAAAGCCAGACACTGTACTTCCTGTCTTTTAGATCTTCTAACATGTAAATCGACCGTTACAAAGAGGATTAAGCACTAGAAGTGTACAACTGAAGCCCAACATTCAGCCTTGCTCTTTGTTCACCGCCAGAGCAGACCAGGTGTCCAGAATCCTAATGCTGGGCTCTGCAGTTGGGGTTTATATGATGTGCATACTAAGCACAAGTCACCATTGTATTCTGGCTTTAATTTATTGGTGGCCTTAACAACTGGCTATTTTACTGCTAATTGTACTGTAAATTGCTTGTACAAAATCAAACAGTACTTGCGACTCTAAACACGCACTTTCATGAAGTACGGTTATTTTTTAGAACTGCTTATTTTATCAGAATTAGATTTATGCTCAGAGAAGTAAGGCTTTCTCACAGAAAACTGCCTTTTGGTATTTTAGTTATGTTAATGGCTTAAGCTTTTTTTTGGGGGGGAAGGCTTTATAGTGTGCACTGTAAATTAGATGATGGTATAAGGAAGCATTTTCAAAAGTTGACAGAATTTAATCACAGGTATATCTCTGTCATTGCCCTCGGCATTTGAGAATCTCCCCTTCTAGCATTTCTTGCAAAAACAGGACTAGGTATTCTGACAAATTTCATTTTGGAAAACTTGTCTTATTTACTAAAAGTTACCACATGGCTTCAGCTTGTACTTTAAAGTACATTTTGTTATGATGGCTGTGGAACAGATCTGAGGGCTGGCAGGGAATATGGTGTCCACCTTGCCTGACTGTCGATGTGGATGTTCCTCTGGTACAACCTAGTCTGTATCTTCTGAGAAGCAATTTCCTCTCAGAGAAAACAGGTTTAAACTACATGGCTTGTTAAATATTTTGGGATCTGTCTTGCTGAAGTGTACTGTGAAATAATAATAGCTAGCTTCTGTTCCTGAATCTCAGACCATTTTATGGATCTAGAAAAGATCTCTCATCTGAGACCATATTTGTAGATGAAGAGACCCTCAGGCTTAAAGAATTTAGGTAACTTATCCTGGGTCACACTGAGCCCCCTGTGCAAAGCTGGTAGCAGACACTGTATCTGTCACTTCCACCCTGCCGTCCAATGACAAGATCATAATTTTTTCAGTAAAAATTGAGGATCATCTTGATCTACACAAAATACAGGAATTGTCACATAATTCAGAAACAACATCCACTCTACAGATCGCAGGACTACATGCCTACTCTTCCAGAGTCTGGCTTAATTTTTCCACTTCAAAATATTACCCAGGCAGAGTTGACAGAATTCTTTTATTTCAATGTTTACCAGATGTGCAGCTGCCCATGATGAAAGTAAAATTTCTAATGTAACGGGACTGCAAGGTCAGAAAAACATAGTGAGAAGTATGGCAGTCAAATAGTATACTCTAGGTTATGTGTGAGAAGTTATTTGATCCACTCTGTATTTAACCTTGCCAATCAAATCCTTCTGCTCTCAGAACATCAAACAATTGTGTTTCTATCCCATGGAGTACAGTCCTAATGTTGTCAGCCATGGAGTACCCTGTGATGCTTCCAAGAGCAGTGAAGTAGTTTAAAGTGCTTGGAATAAATGAATAAACAAAATCAAAATGAAGACAAAGTATGACGCTCAAAAAATGAAAACAAACAAACAAAATCAACAAACAAACCAACAAACAACAAAAAATCCCACAAAAACCCCAAACTAAAACCAAATTTTATCTCAAATTCAGATCATAAAAGTAAAATCCTGGTTGCAAGTGCCGCTTTTAAATTTAAAAATTAATTTAAAAATATTTTAGCACCATATTTTAATGAAATTCTTAAAAACAGTAAGCCTTGGTTGAAATCTGCAAACATTGCATGGGTTTTAATATATGATAAGCAGTAGATTTAAAATCTCTGTGGAAGATGTAAGCAGAAGTGCACTCTGCTTTTTAACTCCCAGAACACACTGAAATTTCTGTAGTTTGCTTGAATGAATGCTCCCCCTGCAGAATTGCAGACCTGCCCCTCAGCCCCATGGCCTGTGAAGAGGCCATAGTTGTTTCACAATGTGCAGCTACTCAGTGAAGAGTGCAAAGATGGTAACCGGACTGGAAGGTCGTTTCATTCTTTTCCCTTTTAACCTTGGCAAAGACATAAAGCTAATGACCCTACTTTTAAGAATAGTGCTGTAAATATTTTCATTATTAAGAGGAGAGCAAGTGTTGCGGTGTGCTTTCTCCCTCATTTTTCGTTTGCTCCAGTTTATTATGTTATCAATTGGTTTGTTATCCCCTTTCCCATTTAAGCGTCGTGTACACCCTGCTTTAGTATTGTATATGCCCTGCTGTAGTTGTCAATCTTTGTTGTACACCATCCTTTTCTCCTCCCCTTCCTGGAAAGATCCTTTCCCTCGGTATCCCATTGGTTCCTTTGAATTTCTCCCCACCTTAGGTTTCCCTTATTGGTTGATTGTATGTGACCCCTGTAACTCCTCCCCTTCTCCTTCCCTATTGGCCCTGAGATTGTCACCTCCCCTTGCCCAACCCTCCTTTATAAGGCTGAGAAACCCCTTTCCGGGGCTCTCTGTCCCTGGTACCCCTGAGGAGAATTAATTTTCTTGGACACTGTACCCAGGCCCCTCCTTCCTCCTTGCCTCCGCTGTCACACACAGACCATCTTGCGGCTAGAGAGCTCCTCCCTGCATGGCAGGAACTACCCTGTCTTGCCGCCTGCAGGAGCTTTGCCTGCCACGGCAGGACCTGGTGTGCCTGGGTCTCGGGACGGCCGCTAACCCGTCGCTGTGGGCGAACAGGCCACCTAGCAGCGACAGGCAAGGGCTTGATGTCATATTTCATTCAGGTAGCATCACTGAGATCATGTGTGAGTTTAGCTCAGAGAAACTACCGTGAGCCGAAATGCTAACATGGCAGCAGCAAACGCTTTTTCCAGGCTACGACATACAACTGTTGAACCTTTCAGAATAATTTGAGGGACCAGTTTGGATTGCAGACAAACATAGGAGGTGGTTAGTCTATCAACACCTACAGCACTTTCTCTGATTGGAAAGATCTGAGCAGCTGCAAGATGACACTTTAAACTGTGTTACTGGAAAATCAGTGGTAGGCTTGAAAAAATTTAATAATCCTTCTTTCTGCTGTCTCTGCTTTCAAAGCGCAAACAATTAAAACACCATTATTTATAAATTCTGACAAATGTAAACTGAGTCCTGAAACTTTACTGGACTGTAAGTTTTCAAGATTCTTGATTATTTCTCTTTAGAAATGTGATACTGTCATGTGACAGAGGCTTGGCAGAGTTCTACTTTGTGCACATATCTGGGGTTGAATTGAGTCGTAAATAATGACCTATGATTCTTTCCCTTATGTTTAATGTATATTGTGTGCAACTAAAAATGAGGAAAAAAGTCTGGAACAGGGATAGAGTTATTCAACCTGATTGAAAGATAGTGAGTTGAAAGACTGAAAGATTGTGAGTACTTGATTTTAAAGGTCGTGTTTATGTGTCATGTTTGAGCACAGCACATCAAGAATTTTACCCCTTGTCATCCTGTTCAACAGATTTGAGAAAAAAGGTTGGATTATCACTCTGGAAGATGTGCATATATATGCTTGTATTTTGATGGTGTTGTCAATTTTCCTGTTCCGTGTTCCTTACCTTCAGTCTAAAAACCTTTGAGGTAACTTGGATAGTGTGTTTGGATTACTTGCTAATAGTTCAAGCATCTAAGTCATGTGAAAGTTTTCTGTCTTTTTATTCTAAAATTATACACATTTATCTGTCGCTTCCCATTGAAGGAGAACTAAGAGCTGTTCAAAGAATTGTGAGCAAAGGTGAAAAAGTTTCACTTCTACTTTGTTAAATAATAAGGCATAGAAAGACTGCATTGTTAAAACATTCCCAAATAGCTGTGAATGGTTCATTTTTTAAAAAACCTTCACCTTGGAAAAACCCATCACCGTAAGCATACACACCTTCTTACTCTCTGTTTACTGAAGTCAAAATTTTAGAAGAGGAATGCCTTTTTTCCATGATTCTTCCCTCTGTATAAATACTATTTGTGATATGTTGTTTGACAATTTGAAACTTGTTTTTCCATTTACACAGCAAAATCAATATTTGTAAATATTTGTAAAATAACTGAAGCCATCTATGGTAGAGAACGTACAGAAATATTAAGAAACAATCAACCCAAAGTCCTGTCTTGTCTTCTCACTGTGATTTCTCCATCTGTAAAATAAAGAGAAGATAATTAGTTACTCTGTGAAAAATTTTTGAATCTGCAGATGGGAATCTCTGCATGGGAACCAGATATTTTTTATTATAACTAACATTAGCAGTGTTGAGTAAAATCTACCTTTTGGGAAACTAGCTTACACAAAGAACTTCTGCTAATTTAGACACCCTTATAGAGATGCAGATTAAACGTAAATATACATTTATATTTCTTTTCATAGTCTGTCCAAGCAGCTGTACAGCAAGTGAGTATTTGACAAACTCATCTTACAGTACTTTCCTTTCAGAGTCTAATAGGAGACAGGACTCCGGATGTGTGATAACATTAGTCTGAAAAGACATGCCTGAAAATTTGAAATCTTAGGAAAATGTTCATGATAATCTGGATAAGGCATGCAACCAGCATATATGTTTTCACTCTACACACGTCCTCTGACATCACTCTTGGCTTTAAGAATTGAAAATGAGGGCCTAATAAAAGTTTCCAGATTTCCACAGATAACGTACATGGGTTTAACTGTACTTAAAATATTCCAGGAAAATTCTTTTCATGTGTATTGGGTTTGCATGGCCTGGTTTTTGGTAGCAGGGAGGTGGGCTACTGGTGTGGCTTCTCTGAGAAGCTGCCAGAAGCTTCTTCCATGTCCAGCAGAGCCAATCCCTGGTGGCTCCAAAGATGGACATGTTGCTGGCCAAGGCTGGGCCAATTGGAAATGGTGGCAATGTCTCTGTGATAACGTACTTAAGAAGAAATCAACCCAAAAGTTGTGGCATAGTTGTAATTCTGAGTAGGGAAGAGTGGAGTGAGACCATGTAAGAAGAACAACTCTGCAGTCACCTCAAGGTCAGGGGAGAAGGAGGGGGAGGAGATGCTCCAGGCACTGGAACTAGGATTCCTCTGCAGCCCCTGGCGCAGCCCATGGTGAGGCAGCTGTGCCCCTGCAGCCCCGGGATGTGCCCCACCCCAGAGCAGGTGGGTGCCTGAGAGGAGGCTGTGAGCCCACAGGAGACTCAGGGAGAGGGGCCCAGCTCCTCAGACCCTGGAGCAGCCTGTCCTTGAAGGATCGCACCTGTGGAAGAGTGACCCACTGCTGCAACAGTCTGAGGGTTGCTGTTGCCTGTGGGATGGACTCATGCCAAAGAAGTTCATGGAGAACTGTCTCCCATGGGAGGGACCCCACGGTGCAGCAGGGGAACAGCTCCTCTCCCTCACCTGTGAGAAAAGCCCTGGGTGATGAACTGACCACAACCCCCATTCCCTGACTCCTTGCACTGCTGGGGTAGGAGGTAGAGCTGGGAAGGAGGGAACACAGGGTGGGAAAGGTGTTTCTAAGGGCTTATGTTAGTTTTCATTATCCTGTTCTGATTTTGTTAGGAAAAAATTCCCTTCATCTCTCTAAGTTGATCCCGTTTTGTCCATGATGATATTTGGTGAGTGATCTCTCCTGGTCCTTATCTCAAAAACCATGAACCCTTCGTTAAATTTTCTCTCCTTTGTCCAGCTGCAGAGGGGAGTGAGAGTGGCTTGGGTGGAGGCCTGGCATCTGGCCAGTATGAGCCCAAAACGTTTGTCTTTTCCTTTGTTCAGATATCAAAGCTATTTATTTAGTTCAGCCTACATTTTATTAGTGGTAATTTGCGTTTTTGTGTCTGACCTACAGAATAAAATACTGCTTTGCTATTGTAATGAAGTGAGTAGTAGTAATCTCTACACCAGACTGCATCTCTTTGTATGGATGTTAATTTATGAATATTTACTAATTTTAACATACCATAATTCTTTGGGTTGTTAACATAGTGAATAACAGATTTTCTTTGGGGGGGGTTGGTATTTTGCTTTGGTGTCTTGATTTTACCTATTTGGACAAAAGAAAAGAAGCATCACTTGGGTTATAGGTAATTCACACAGTCCATTCTTTTGCCTAATTCTTTCCTCCATGTTGGCACTAATCCATGGATAGTGCCACATGAAAGTGTGGCCTACAAAATCAGTGAATAAACCAGAAAAATCCATACCCTTTACTGGGGCTGGAAGCTATAAATTCCATGAAGACTCAGCTGTGGGTTTGTTGCAGGTTTCAAGTAGTTGGCTACTGTGCAGGTATGCTCCCTCAGGATCACATCTGAAACCAAAATATAAATCAAAACATTTTAATTCATTCACAAGGTTTCATCCACTCCATCTCTTTAAAGATGTCAAATCCACTACCATTGCCTTAAGCATGTTCTGCCATTCTATAAATTTACTGAACATACTTTTGTCTGAATGTGCATAAACTATTCTCTCTAAATCAAATGAGAAACTACAAATAACATTAAAACTCATTCAAGATTCAGATTCAATTGCAGATTCAGATTACAGTTAAATTTAAATTTATTTCATTAAATGCTTTTGATTAACATGATTCATGCTTTGTTCTTTCTGAAAAACCAAGACTGTTTTTCTATTTGAAAAGGCAATATTTCTGACTACGTAGTTGAAGAACCTACAGCAAAAGACACAACGCAGCTCAAGCATTTCCGGCAAGAATTACCTGTGAATGATAAGATAGTAACAGACTTCTTTGTGGTTTCTGGTATTAACTGCTTGATTGTTTATAAAATTACAGATTTCACTGTTATTCTACATCCTTCTCATATTTCTTCACTAGAATAATTTTTTTTACTGGTTGGTAGATAAAATACTGAATCATTTCTGGATGGGTATCTATTCTACAGAAATGCTTTTAGGAAGATTCATTAATGTTCTGGGACTTATACACTGGGGAGAAATTAGGCTGATATGAGTCTTCTTATTACTGTCTCTTTTTTTCAAATCTTCTCATGAACAAAGGAAAAATATATTTCATGTTCCTGTCCAAGCAAACAGTACTTCATGACAAATACAAAAACTACCTTCCATTATTATTACCATATTATCTGCTGCATATTTTGTGATATTTGTTTTGTGCAAACCTGCTTGTAATGAAATAGAAATACAGCAGTTCCCTGCCATCTATTTTACTAGTGGACTGTGCTAGCAAAGCTTAGGAACAAACCTAAACAGAGAACAGCAACATGTTGTCCGAAGCTGCCCTACGGCAGACCAACATTTATTATATAAAATTACTGCAGGAATTCAGCCAATGGAGCTGGGTTGCCTGCAGCTTCTAAACATGACTGAAAAACCATAAAAGGCAGGCAGAATTAAAGAGGAAAATGAGAAAGGTATGCATCTTCGTTTTATGCTCTGAAGTACAACAAATACCAACAGAAGGGTGGGGATGTCCTCCAGTAAACTTTGCTGCACCAACATTTTAGTAAATGAGCAACAGTGACAAGCGATAGAATTTGTGTCCTCCAGCAGTACAAAAACAGTAAGTTACACCTACTGCCTATTAGTTATCTAAGTAGTCAATGATTATATTAAAAGCGTTATATTAAGTATAAGTCACACATGTGGGTTTTGGGCACCTCCCTGATGGAGTTTTACAGAATTTTATATTGTTATAGAAGGCCTTGAAACCTTGGATAAAAATGGATGAAGCAATGGGCAAGGAAGGTCTATAGAAAGAGGAAACTGGGTTTTTTTGAGCAACTAATAAAGTCGGAAAAAACAGGCAAGTGTTATCCTTGTATTTACTTATTTTGAAATTATTTTTATAGAACTATATCTGTTTCACCCTACTAAATTTGATGATTTTCTCCTTGTAGTTTCCCTTTTAAATAACTGGGCTTTTTCTGAGATCTTAGTTTCAAAATTAAATTCATTAAGGTTGCAAAAGTCTCTCAGATAGAACTAGCTATGGAAAGTCTTGCCTGTGTTGAAATTCTCCAAATTTCTCTTTATAAAACTATTAGTACTGGCAAGTCAGAGCATGCCTCCCAGTTATACCCTGATTTTTTTGACTGTAACTTTGTTGCAGTATTCTGCAAATTTCCGTGCAACATCAGCCTTGTGTTTGGTTTCTTTAATAATTTAATATTTCAATTTTACTTTAAAAATCAGTAGCAGGAGAAAAACAGAGACTGGAGTAATCTCCATATGTAGCACTAGCACTTGAAATAATATTCAGATCCGTAGAAAAGATACAATCAGTTTCCCTTTTATCAATGGTATTTACTTCTGAGAGTCATAGCTCTTGTTCCTGGCGTACTACAATGATTTGTGGTTTCTTTTAAAGCACACTTCCATGCAGACATACTTTGCATTTTTGCTGGTAAAGCAAGCACAATAATCCACAAAGAGGAATTAAGGTGCCTGGTCCACACGTCTCTTCCATTCCACAGAGGCCATCCGATGAGCAGCTCCACATCTCCCTTCCTGCCCCAGCAAATCAGAAAGATGAGGGAGGATGCATTGTGTCTGATTTTCTTTTCTTTCTTTTTGGTTTTTTTTTTTGATTCAACTGAACACTGCTTGTTTCATACTGAGTGTTATTTTACCACATTACATCTTTGATATAATAAAACCCTGGGCATGGAGTCCAGCTAAATTACCAAGAAAATGCTAGATCTTTTTAGTTGTTTTTTGTATTGATAAAAATTGCAGCTTCTGAATGTGAAATTCAGAATTCTCAGGGAGAAGGAAAAAAAAATGGAAAAATTGTTCATGGAAGCATACGGGTCTATGCTACCCTGTGACGCAGCAAAGAGGAAGAGCAAAATCATGAAGTGGCTTCTAACAACTATTATTTTCCTCTATGCACTGGTGCATTACAAACGGGCCTGAATGCAATTCCAGAGAAAAGCAACAGCAGAAAGTGTGGGGGAGTTGTAGAATACCTGCATCTTTGACTTCAGTAAAGTGAGACCCATCACTTGTAACTGAGTCCCGTTCAATGGAAACCTCTGTTTATTTTTATGTGCCACTTACGGACGGTGAGTACTCATGGGTTTTGGGTTTTTTTTAAATGCTCTCTTCGCTCTCTGGTAGTGAGAGGAACTGCCCACAGGGCTGCTGTTTATGTGCTCTACCTCTTCCAACTTTTAGTCATATAATTCACTTGTTTACAATTACTATGGCAACGCTGACTGCTATGGCAACACTTAATAAACTGACACAGCAAAAGAAAAGATAAAAGCAAAGAAGAGAGAAAAGGAATAAAAGAAAGCACATCTTGCGCTAAATTGCAGGAAGATAAAACATTTTTGCTTCAGCTCACTTGTTGCAGGACCAGATTCCATTCCCCTTTCTCACTCAGTAAGTTAGGGCACAGGCCTGATTAAGGAGAAAAAAGCTAACAGAATGAATCAGACTATCCTAATTTACCCCATGAGGTTAAGTTTCCCACTTCCGCAGAGCTCTTTTTAATTCTCACTATACTGCTGGCAAAAAAAGCACTTCTTTTAAATGGACCTTAATTTAAAATCTGTCACCATCACTGTTTTTACAAGTTACATGAATCATTCAAGTTGTAAGTACCAGATAATTCTTAGTGTATTTAGTTTCAAAAAAGTTCTGTACAGACAGTCTAATGAGCTGGGCAAACATTTTGCAGTGGGAAGACTGAGACACTGAAACCTCACTTAGAGATACAGATACTTAGTGCATATAGTGTCATGAATTGCAGTTGAGAGCAAAGGCATGATACCATCTTGTGCTTGGTCCTAGCCATGGTAAGTGTGGAAAAAAAAATCGTTGCCTTATAGGTTCAGAAATGCTCTATGAGAGCATTCAAGTTATCTTAAATCCTAAGTTAAAAGACTGAAACCCAAATCTATTACAGGAATATTTCGTCACTACTGTGTTCCGTGTCGGAAGGCTCAGAACAACCTGAATATGTTATTTTTGTTCATAAATAAACAGGTACCAGCATGGTCATATTTATAAATGTTCTAAGTTTCGATGAAGGTTTTAAGTTTCAAATTAAATTCCAGATCACAGAGTGGAAAATAGTATTCTACTCATTTGAAAAATTGAAGGCTCTTAGCAGGTTGTGTCTGTTTCTTGGACTGAAGATTTTTCAACCTAAATAGGCATTTCTGGCTTTATGTTTTTTATACGTTATGTAGAACTGATAAATCTTTCCCAAAAGGGTCAACATCCTTATTAGGTTAACAGAAATCCTAACTGCAGAAGAGAAGAGTGCAGATTCAGCCTGAGTAAGAAGACAGTTTGAGGACAGAGCACCACATGAAAACTGGAAGGTGTGACCTTTCTGAGAGCACACAGTATCTCTGTGAACATCTTAAGGGTGTCCATAAAGTAATGGGATACTTCAGCTGCCTGCATGGGCAAGCCTTTTGTAATGCTTAAAAGATAGGCTGTAACACTTGAAAGGCAGACTTCAGGTGAGTAGAGCAGAGGTTCTTAGACATCAGTGTGACAGAAGGAAAAGTACATAAACTCTTAAGCTGTCCCCTAGAGAGTCAGCAATGTATGACCTCTCTTGGATGCAAATTGTGGGGTTTTTAATCTGCCAAACCAAGAACCAAGATCTGCCAAAACAAAAACCAAGAAAAGGCAACTTTTTTCTTCTCAAAATAATTTTCAAGAAGTCTCTATCTGGCCTGCAGACTAAGCAGCCCAGGAGTATCACAAAGCTGTTTCTAGAAGTAATTTATGCAGCTATTAAAAGTACCTGTTTTGCTAGGGTGTTATTTTTATGTTTTAACCCCAGCCGACAGCCAAGCCCCACACAGCCATTTACTCACTCCCCCCCACAGCATGATGGTGAAGAAAATTGGAAGGGTGAAAGTAAGAAAACTCACAGGTTAAGATAAAGGCAGTTTAATAGGAGATGCAAAAGCTGCACATGTAAGCAAAGCAAAGTAAGGAATTAATTCACTGCTTCCCATGGGCAGGCAGATGTTCAGCCAACCCCAGGAAAACTGGGTTCCATCACGTGTAATGGTGACTTGTAATGGTGACAAATGCCCTTCCTTCTTCTTTCCCCAGCTTTGTATTCTGAACATGACACCACATCGTATGGAATGTCCTTGTGGTCACTTGTGGTCCGCTGCTGTCCCGGCTGTATCTCCCCCCAAACAAACTTTGTGTGCTTCGTCAGCCTGGTGGGGTGATGTGAGAAGAGGCCTTGCCCTTGTGCAAGTACTTCTCAACAATAACAAAAACATCCTTGAATTATCAGCATTTATTTCAGCCCAAATCTAAACCACAGTGCCGTGGAAGATGCTATGGGAGAAATTAACTTTCACCCAGTCAAAACCAGCACAATTATTTAGTAGATCTCAGTCATCAGCTGTGGAAAGAAGAAAACATTGTGACGTAAAGAAAGTAAACAATTTGACTACTCAGAATCACAATTAACAGTATTTAGCAATGGAATTATAAATATAAGGAGTCACAGAATTACTAGCAAACACCCAGCTTTGCAGAATGCTTGATTTGCTTACAATGCCGATGCAAATCTACTTTTTTTTTCAAAGCACTGTGACCAAGAAGGTAATTTTTATATTAGTGTCTTTGTAAACAGGAGTCTAAACTCAGAATTTATGTCTAACACACAGGGAAGCCTTTCATTCCACATATATTTATAACATGCTGTTAACAACCAACCAAACCAACGAAAATGTAGCTGAGAAAGTGATATATTCAGCAAGGAAAATCAGATTATCTTCTCTTTTATACATTATGTCTAAAGACTGTATTTTATGAGAAGATGCCACATTCTGGTATCAGCTAGCATTGTTTGAAGACATGGGCTTACTTCAAAAACCATTCTCTGAAAAACATCTTTAAGTGATGTCAGGTCTGAGCTGACAAAATACCTGAACATCTTTGCAGAAAAAAGTAATAAGATAGAAATATTTCATTCTTTTTCTCCACCCCTTTCTCCCCAATAAAATGAGTCACTAAATCTTTGAGATACTTTCTACAATCTTTTCTGAGCTGTTTTGTAATCTCATTCATCAGGTGAGATCCAAAAAGTTAGTTTGGTACTACAATGCTTAATGCTTCAGTGCCTAAAAGGAAAAACCCAAGGTGCTGATAAATTCCCTATACAGTGACCGAGAAGGAGTTACATTTCTAGGTAGCAGCCAGTCTAAGAAGGAGGCAATACAACCAGCTGGCAGGAAATTCTAAGGAAAAAGAAATCCCAGAATTCTGTGGCTTGCCTGCCTGAAAACTGCAGTGATGAAGCTTCCGAACTCAGACATCTTGGGCACATGCGGTGCTGACACATTTACCTGGGGAGACACTTCCCAGTCAAGGAGGTGATTGAGCTGAAATTTGCTGTTTTGTTATTGATGCCACATGTTCTTTCTCAGCCAGATCAGTCCCTCAAACTGGCCAACTGTTTAGCTTGGCTAGAATTCATTCTGGCAAATAAGACTTTGGACAGCAAGTTGAGCAAAGGTTTACAGAAATCAAGGAACTGCAGCTTAAGGATATGGTATAATGGTACAGCTAAGGGCAGCTAAAGCTGAATGCTGCTAACAGGCAGAACAGCTCTCCTCTTGGCCTGTGGGTGTTTGCTCCTTCCCTTGCATTAGCAATGGTGCTTCTTTGGCACTTCAGTCACCCCGGTCAGGAAGATAAACTGACTTAAAATAACTTTATAGGGGGAGAAAAGCTGCATTCCCATCAGATCATCCCACTGTCCCTGCATCCACCTCCATACTGTGCAAAACACTGAAGAGGGCAACGGGAGTCAGAGAAGTGAGGCAAGGGCAGGACATACAGGGAGCAAAGAGGAGACAGGCTGGACTCGCTGCTGGAATGTCAGAACTGTTTGAGGTAGAGCTTAGATCTCACCAGGTGTTAACAGCAAACACCAAAGTCGAGAATTTCAATACTGACACACAGATCGTTGTTTTCTCCTAAAAGTGTAAAATGATGTAAGTAAAGACCGATAGTTTTACCTCTAGCACAGCAATCTAGTGATTTGAACACTTTCCTTGTCATTGGGAAATGCTGGTTGTGTTCTGTTTTCAGCGAGGGGGGGTATTTTGGTGTTACATCACATATGAAAGACAATTGTGAAATGTGAGCACATGAAATGTTTGGAGTATTTTGGTTTTTGTAGAGTGAGTGAAGATGTCAGTAAAGATAGAAAGCATTCTGGTTTTCATCACTGGGTAAATGAGGTAATTACAAAATCATGTGGGAAACAGAAATGAGATTTTTAAAAAAATGTATATGTGGTTAATTCTGTAAATATAAACTCACCTTCTATAAAATTATTTCCCTTTGTGTTGCTGTCTGTAATGTTTTAATGTTTGTTCTGTCTAGAAATACAGTCCGTCCCAACACAGGAGCAGATATATTTTAACAGATTTTTTTTTTACTCTGTCCACTCCATGGAGTATAGCTATGTCCTTATCTTCCTCTTCTTTGGACTCTTACTTTAGTCTGGATACACAAATCCCTGAATAGTGAGTACAAAATAGCATCTCTTTCTTTACTTTTCCTCAGTTTCAGAACTTAATATGCAACATTAGTTAGCCCTAAAAAGTTTCTCCAGGTTTTCAGGCATTCAGTCCATTGCCTACTTATTGTTAGAAGTCTTTATAGACATCCAAGTGCTAACAAATGCAGAATAAAAGAACCTGTTTTTCATGTTGCCAGAGGAAAACTTCAGACCAAAGGAAAAGCATGAAAAGAAATATTTGTTCAAGATTCTCTAAATGTCACTGAGGATGTGATTTCTAGTAATTGAGTTCTAGTAATGGCATTTCCTGCATTTTTACACACATCCCTCAGCTGAAACAATTTGTGTGCTAGTAAAATGGCAGTGTGTAGTCATTGCTAATGCTTTAATCATGTTATGCAGATACTGAAGTCACAGCTTCTGTAATTTCTTATTTTACCCTTTTAGAACAAGATGAAGCAGAGTAGAAATAAATTTCAAACCTTAATTAAATAAGCCCTGTTTTCTTTTTTGCATCTCTCATGCAAAAGAACTCTTTTGTTCTTAGTCCCCATCTTTGGCAAAATCAAAAGTAGAATTCAGGCACTCAAAGTGTAATTTTTGCAGAACCTGAATGCTTTCATTTGTGATAAGCAGCATCTGCAGTATCAAATGTTTTAAACCAAAATTATTTACCTGTCCAAACTTGACATGCTCTGCATTCCAGATGCACTATCAGCTATGCAGCTCTCACCTGAGGCCACTTGGAACCCACAGCAACTCATCCCTGTGCCTATGTCCTCAGAAAAAATAAAGAAATAAAAAAGGGGAGAAAAGGGGAAAAAAAAAAAAGAAGTGTGCTCTGCAGTAGAGAAAGTGAAGCTAATATATCCTCGGAGATGGAAACTCTTGAGTGAAGAGAAGAATTTGTCCTGAGGGTTTATGCAGCACAGAAGTGGGTGTAAATGATCTCATTCTTATCTTCTCCAAATTTGCCCAGTAATTTGAATTCCTTCTAGACCACTGAATTAGGATATCTTAACACCAAATTATTCCTGTAGCTGGCATGACTAGTTTCCTAGCCACTTTTATTCATAAGATCAGATTTTTCCTAAGTCGTTCCCTAATAAAGTGTAAGTTTACACAATTGCACAAAACCAGAATAGAACGCTCTCTGTATCTCCTAAAGCTAAATATTCTACGGGAACCGTAAGGGAAATAAAGTAGTAAAAGTCTTCTAATTAAATCCTGTTGAAACTCGCCTTGTTCAGAGCATCAATTTTGCACATATTTACGATTTGTCTCTCTACAAATTTTTAATTACGCAAGCCTAATTCTGATGTATATGAATTGCATGTACTATTCCCAAACTTCTTCTTTTGTGTCTTCAGATCCAAACGGATTCACTGTTTTCCTTCAACAAAACAAAATGTTGCTTTAAATTTACTAGCAGGGTGAAGAGATACTATTAACAGTGATTGAATTACAGTAATCTTGACATCTGGAATGCAAGAAGTAATGCACCAGTGTCCTGCAAGATCTAAGTACTTTTTATCCCTGTGTCAGCAACACCTTTGCCTCTGTATTCCTTATGTCACTTTTTACACTTTCCAAAAGGACTGTGTGGCTGTGTGAGAAATTCACTTCCAGCACAAATACATCCCCTGTGTGCTACACCCTAATGCCTAAGTCTGCCCTGCTGGATTTCATAACAGAGACTGGAAAGAGACCTTGAGTTTACTTTGTGATGATGCACGTCTCAGGCCATGTTTAAAGAACATTACATTCACTTCAGGAAAATATAAATAAGTTTGGTAGCTGAATATAGTTTTGATCCCCCCCTTTATCTGTAGTATGCTGCTGCCCAAATTACATCCTGTTATGTCTTTCAAGGTAATGCTCTCAACACAACCATATGTCAACACAATGACAGATCTGTTTGTTTTAAGGCCTTGCTGCACAAGACCTTGTCCAGTGAAATTTTGAGTGTCTCCACTGACAGGGAATCCACAACCTCTCTGGTCCCTATTTCAAAGTCTATCACCCTTGCATTAAAAAAAGCATCTCATATGAAGTCCCTCATTCCAGCCTGTGTCCACTGCCCTATGTCCTTCCACTGGGCACCTCTGAGAAGAGATTGTGTCTGTCTTCTGTACACCCTCCCACATGGGAAATATTTCAAGAGAGCAGTAAGATCTGCCTCTTTTTTTTCTTCTCCTTTGGAGGCAGAGCCACCCCAGTTCTCTCCTCCCATCTCGCACATGCTCCAGCCCCATGATCAGCTTCACAGCTCTCTGCTGGACTTCTCCAGCACGTCAATGTCTTTCTCACACTTGGGAGTGCAAGGCTTGACGCTGTAGTCCGACTGAGGTTTAACTAGTGCCAAATAAAGGAGAATAATAGGCTCCTTTGACCTACTGGCTGCACTCTATAAGTCATCTTGTTAATGTGGTTGGCCTTCTGCAAGGGCACACTAACATATCTTGTGAAAATATGCTGCTCCTAGCAGAGATAAAGGTGCCTATGGTACTGACACTGAGTTACAAGGCCAGCAACAACAAAGCTTCTGTTTGGACTGTATGCTTAAATTTTATTATCAGGTCTTTCTTACTCTGATTTCAAGTAAAACAGTTATGGATCTCTTATACTTTACCATCCACCTTAGGAGACATTCTCCACTCGAGATGGCAACTTAGCTCTTACTCCCCAAGGGAAAAACAGTACAAACAGTATTTGATCCAAAAGACTGAAGAGTGCAGTAGGAAAAACTGGTTCAAGGGAAGAGATGTAATGAGAAGGAACAGGGAGAAGTAATGACATGGGAAGAAAGAAAGAGGAACTAATGAAAGGGCAAAATGGGAAATGGTAGGGGAAAGGGCAAGAGAATTATTGTAGAGGTGAAAGCTGGGAAGAAATAGTCTTTAGTCTTTAAAAGCATCTGGAAAGTCTGGCAACACTAGCAAAGGCTTCTTCTCAAGCCCCAGAGCCTACTGCAAAAACAGACCCTGCTGACCTCCTCTTTCAAACCCTTTTAAAGTTCTAAACACTATAAAATCTATCCTAGTGTTTCAAATAAACTCAGTGACTGCTTGCGGTGCGTGAATCCTTGATCAGTCTTTTGGCTCTGCATAATCAACTTTCCACAGTACACTGAGACTCTGGCATTGCTTCTCAGTGGCCAGTGCCAGCAGCAACCTGAGTTTCAACCGTTTTAAATTTGGAAGGATTTAAATCTAAATTCAGTGACTGGTTTGGCCTAAAGAGGCATTTTATGCTTTAAATTTATTTTTTAACAAAATCACTCAACAAGTCTAGCAGTGGTTCCTAAACCAGTTGATTTTCTGTTGATTTTGCTTTTCAGCTTTCAAGCTTTGTATTCAAACTACCCTCCCATTTTTTTAGCCATTTGCCCCAACAGGATCAAACAGGGCATTTTTGTGTAATGAACTCCTTTCTCCATGACCACAGCTTTCACTGTGGACAGCAAAAACGTTGCAAATTGGGCTTTATTTATTTATTGTATTTGTTATATAACACCCATCCCCATGTATCTGGCTGCCCTACAAAAGTTAAAGGCAAGAATAAATAAAACAAGGCCATACCCAGTGGCCAGAGAGAAGCAGCTGTTCTGCCAAGAGAAGAGCCAAGAAAAAAGAACTCTGAGAAAAAGAGCTGTTGAGAAAATCAAGATAAAATGATCAAAGATACACCGTCCAGAAAGGTCAGCAGAGTTTATTATTGAAGCTTTCACATGCCCAGTCTGCTTAATTGCCTTTTATAAGCATTTTACAGCCAGCCCTGGAGGCTAATGCAGATGGAGATGGTGTGCAAACCTATCAATGGAACCAAAAAATGCTCAGCAGCTGTCCCAAAGTCACAGCAGCGTGAAAAAAAAAAAAAAAGAATGAAGACAGTCAACTGTAAGAGCTTAACAAAGTTGAGGACACATTACATTTATTTGCTAGAGTCACCATCATAAACAGTTATGTAAAAGTTACTGTGTTTGCATAGCATAAACCAACAAAAAGGAAATTAAATAATCTTCATTACTAAAAATGAAATACAATATCATAAGTACTGAAGAAAAGTACTTTTTCCATAGTACAACAAAGACATCAAAATTCCAAAAACTGAAAAAAAATTATTAGCACTCCATTTGTCTCCAATCCTGAGTCTCTTATAGAGGTATTAGCAAACTGCACTTGAAATTTGTCTCTCCACGAAACAGTAGGGGAGTGCTCTCTGTTCTGTTTGTTTAACATACCAGAATGCCGAAAACAGATAAATTTTGAACCCCAGCCCTACAGCCATACGATCTTAAATTCCTGCACAGTACAAATGCCAGCCAGATCTCCCCAGGTTTTTATTCAGTGTGACTATATGAAGATGTTGAGCTCTGCCTGGAAGACATACAGACAGGATCGGTTTACATTTGAGCCAAACGATGTCATTTGTACCACTGGGCAGGCAATGAAGTTGTTCTGCTCTTTTGCTGTTGCTTTTTCCACATGTTCCCGGCTGAGCTGGCCTGCTCCACTAGAGATACCTTCTTGTACTAGAATATATTTTAAGGCACACGTGGTCTGTGTGTCCTTTCTGGCTGCAGCTGTGCCAGCTCACACTGCTACAACTCCTATTCATCCTTGGCTACTCACTGGTGCACCCCTTGCAGTGTTTGCCACACTTTCTCTCCGGCCAGCAGAGCTTTCCTGTAAGCACCTCCTAAACATTTCAGGCAAATTGAGTCAAATTTACGGGATTCAGTGGGAAACTTACATGTATGTCTAGTTCAAATAATAAATCCTTACAATTCAAAGCATATGTCCAGGCTAATTTATAGTAATTGAAGTTGATAAAGTAACGATGCCATAAGTAATACCTGTTGCTGTAAGAATCTTACATCTCTTCTTATTTCCTTTTATCACCAAAATCCTAAACACAATTTAAACTTCCTCTATCACGATAATCGTCGTTTGAAAAGCCTGCCTCTTAAAATTGCAATAAATAACCAGACATATCTTTATCTTCCACCAAAACCCTCTGTAAGGCCTCCCCCTCCTGGCAAGTTTCCAGCTATAAAGATTTTGTGGCTGTTTCCAGTCCCTTTTCCCTGTATTCTTTCTAAAGGTACTTCCTTCCTAGTCTCCAGACTCACAAGAAAAGACAGAGAGTGCATTCCATACAAATGTTACAGCAGAGCCAATTCCCCAAAAAATTGGTTTGATACAACCTACTTTATCCTATGTCTTCAGACAGAAAGCCCTTCAGGGCACAGTCTGTCTCTTTTCTGTGGTTAAAAGACACAAAAGGCCCAACCCGCCCTGGGGACCTGGGTGCTATCTGGATTCTAAGAGATGCTTTATCTCCCTTCATTATCAGGCCATCCCAACAAGATATCATCAGGCTGGGCTTAGTCTGCTGAGGCTCTTCAACCGTTGTCATCAAACATTAAATCCAAATAAAATTGAAGGTACATTTCTTCTGTTTCTTTTAAAAGAACTCCTTGTCCTTAGTCTCCCAGTGTGTCAGTCTCAGCACAATAAAGCTGTGGCCGAATCTGGGCACAATTTACCACACACAGAACCCTGTAGTTGTTTGCAGCCCAATATAATCTGGCCTGATAGTCAGAAACCAAACCTCCCGATATACACAGTCAAATGTGGATTTTTGAACATGCAGAATTTGCATATGCCATAGTCATGGCGATAAGTACCTGGAACACAAATCCCTGTGAGCATTCTGACTCCGCTGCCCACATGGAGTAACAAAATCACCATGCAAATACAGAGTGTTTTCTAAACTGCTCATCACACTAGGACCAAACCACACACTGAATTACCTCTTGTCCATGAAGAAAATATTGCTTTTGATTGCAGGATTGAGGTTTTTGGCAGGGTACCAGGGAGCTCCCAGTGTGGCTGCCTGTATGACCCGGGAGTGTATGTGGCTAGAGGGCAAACATAAGATTCCTGCTGTGCCAACATATCAACCTTTGTAAACACAAATATGGAATGAAAAATAAGAAGCAGCACGATCATGTCATGCCATAGGTACATGCTGTATTTATTATTCTAGTGCAAATGCTCTAGAATAAAAAGCTGTTTGTGGGGTTCCACTGCTTTTTCCCTCAAAAATTAGGCATTTCTAAACACGCAACAGTTGATGGTATTATTTTTTCTCAACTTGTAAAAAGATCCTGGGAGGAGAAATCTAGTTTAAAAAAAATTTTTTTCTTACTGTCTTTTCAGTTTTTATTTTCTCATTATGGTGTATCTCAAATCATTGCTAGTTATTAAAATATATCTAAAGTGTACCCCTGTAATGCAGTGTTCAAGAAAAACAGCTCTCCCTGAACCCTCAGTCACCAGCTCCCTGCCACTGAGCAGGCTGCATTCTGTAGGAATAGAATTTCACATAAAACCTGTGCGGCAAAAGAAATTGTAATAATTTGAATTATCTGTTTTCACTGTTATAATGTAATTTGAAACAGGTCTGAGGAAAATAGATGTTTTTCTAAAGTTGTTTCGATTGTCCTGTTTTTAACCTTTGATAGAAGATATCATAATGATGAGAAATACCGGGATAGCTGTTTCAATCCAGTTTCACTCTTTCGGCTAACTTGCACCTAAGTTTTATATGAAATTTCTTCACGCCCTGGGAAGAAATTCATAGCTCTTACAGCAAGCTGTGTGACATGTCATGTTTTTTCCTCTGATTTTGCTCAGAGGATACACATTTTTCTGGAAACAAAACAGCAAATTTCTATACTTCATCTGAATCACAAATCTCACATTTTCATGTGTTTAAAAACTCAGCTTTTTAGTCTTCATTCACAAAGAATCCACAGGCACCACTGGAATGAGAGCTGTGCCAGGGGTAAGGCAGCTTCCAGATCAAAGTGCAGATTTATCAAGAAGACAATGAAGAATAGGAAAACAAAACCACTTTAACTATGCAAAGTCATTGTACATTCATAACAAGAAGATTTCACTCATTACCACATTTGTGAACAAAAGGGAGAGGCAAGCATAAAAAGGAAAGGCAGAATGACATTAATGAGGTTGCAAAAATGCAACTGAGAGATTTCTCCCTCAAGTTTCACATGTGTGTAATATAATCATTGATGGATTAACTTATGGAAGTGAGAGATTTGGAAGCTTTTCTGAACTCAGGAGAATGTCTGCTTTAAAAGTGGTGCTGTAGCTATTCTGAACAGTCTCTCCAAAAATGTTGTGAGAGTACCTGTGGCAAAAGTATTGCAATATTAAACTTTTCTAATAACAATTTTGTTTCGCTCTTATTAGAATTTACAGCGTCAAAATGCAGGAGTACCTAGAGGGAGAAGTTAATGTTTTCCTGTCTGCAAGACTCTTGTTCAAATATTCTACAGAATGCTACACTGAGAGCCTCAAAATTTTCTAAAAAACCATTTCCAAATGTCATGATCAAGTCAACTTAAGTGAGTAAACCATAGTGGCAGTAAAACCAAAGAAATAGTATATAAATGTGGTACTAGTGCATTTATTCTTTGATGATCCCCCTTAAGATTTTTCTGCTACAAATCCATCAATTCAGAACTTTTTTCTTTACATAATCGCTGACTGGTTTTGTGGTTTACACAGAGCTCCTGTGATTCAAAAATGAGTGCAAGTAGTGACTTTCACATGGTTGAGTATAGAAAAAAAGTCAGGGAATGATCTTACATATATTGTTAGAAAAGGAAAAAGCAGTGTTAGTAAGGGCAAGGCTCTTTTTTGATTGTTTGTTTTGGAACAAATTCAGGAATAGAAGGATATTATTAGTATTGCAATGTTGGCAGGACATAACCTCCTCAGGTCTGGCTGCTCTCACTAATTCCAAGTAAAACTGTGTCTGCTTTCTCTGCCCTGTGGTAGAACTAACATTCCTGTCCAGAGAGTGAAAGACTTCAAAGACCTTAGCATGAGAAGAATAGTTTTAAGATTAACGCATATAGGTTCTTCGAATATTGAAGTCAGGGTTTAGAATTACGACACTGCGCTCACTCTATGTCAGCATCCGGATTTCACTGATGTTTCATTCAGAAATTTTTGATTTGTCGATAGTGGGAAGAAGGGGCAAGTAAACATGCAGAGACACCCTTTGCTTCTCTGGAAATATTTTTATATCTTATGCCAGTTGAGTTGAGGTGCTGGTTGAGACCGGCAAAGACCACAGCTCTTCCAAAGAGTCATCTTCTCTCAGCTCTGACCACATTTCTACCACCAGCTGAACTTTCCTATCTTCTGTTGTCACCTGTCTCTGATGCTTGTTGGATCCTTTCGTGATTTGGTCCAAGTTACAAAGCAACGAGGAGTTTTGAAATAGGAAAGTTCCTAAACAAGTTGTCGATGACTTTGCAGCCCAAGTTACATTCCAGTAATCTCAGTGGTTCGTCAAGGATTCATTCAAAAGCCACATATAGCTCTTAAAACAAAACTGTAGATTTTGCAGGCTCACAAAAGGCAGATACAGATTTCAGGAAAGTTCTTTCTTCTGTGGACTTTTCCTGGCAAGTCATGTGATCAAATGGCCACCTACAGAATATTCATGAGGGTAAAAGTCATTTTGAAAGATATTTTCTTAAGAAGTGTCCAGAGAAATCGGTGGATACCTTAACATGTTTTCTCAGATTGAAGAATATCTTGTGAACAAGACTGAAATCATCTGCTTAGCTGAATTTTTGCAGGATCCTCCACAGTGGAGGATCTTCGCAAAACATCTAGCTTTCAACACAGGCCAAAATGCTGACTTATACTAATGCCAAGTAAAATCATAAACTTTTATCTACAAGTGATCTTAACATTAGAGTGTAGAAAAGTGTTGATTAATCTCTACTAGAAGAATGGACAATTTCTGCTGTTTTTTATGATGATTAAAAATTACCTCAGAACCTTCTGACTCAGAGTTAATTTGGCATCTGGTGAAATCAATATTAAAAGCTTTAAAATAACTGGAAGTTTATGTTTATTTTGAAGGGAAGAGGAAGGGGAAGGGGAAGGGGAAGGGGAAGGGGAAGGGGAAGGGGAAGGCAAGGCGAGAAAAGGCAAGGCAAGAAAAGGAAAGGAGAGAAAAGGAAAGGAGAGAAAAGAAAAGGAGAGAAAAAGAAAGGAGAGAAAAGAAAAGGAGAGAAAAGGAAAGGAGAGAAAAGCAGAGAAAAGGAGAGAAAAGGAAAGGAGAGAAAAGGAAAGGAAAGGAGAGAAAAGGAGAGAAAAGAAAGCAGAAATTATCTTGCTGCTTGAAGATTGCTATTTATTCTGGGTGCTAAGACCTCATCTAGATGTGATGTATGAGCATCCTATTATATTGTACTCTGTTGAAAGTACCAGAACGATGAGAATAGTTCTGAGGTGGTGAGACTGAGAGGGGATATTATCATGACCTGATGCCTGACTACAGGAACTGAGTACGCTCCTTCTCCAGGGACCTTATGTGAAGCTCTCAGAAAATGAATAGGACTGTAAATTGCTCTAACAGTGCTTAGGAAACCAGACCTGAAACCTGACTGTGAAAAGCAGTTCAGTAGTAAATTTTTTTAAAAAATTAAAAATTCAAGAGGACTCTAAAAGATTTCTTGTGCTCCTCCTGAGACAACTTTTTTACAGTAATCTACATAATCACAATAGCAAAGGAGAATAATTTAAGAGCTGCAACACAGAGATAATTCATGAAAAGAGGCATGATAGGTTCTTTTACATGTACCACTGTGGCCTCAGAGGAAAAAGTTCAGAAAACAGTCTGACATAGTATAAAAAAAATTCTGAGTTTATTTTTGCTTTTCAAACTTGTATGGAAATTTGCAGGCTTAGTTTGTGTTTTGAGCAAACTTGAGGAAAACAATATTTGGGATGGGAAGAAGGCCTGTGAGCATTAAACTGCATGAACTACAAGAGTCTAGTAGGAAAAGATTACTTCTGGGGTAAAAAAAGCACCTCAAAAAGCTGTTAAAATAAGTAAAAACGCTCCAACGAAAAGAATCATCAGCAGAGAGCTTATGAAGCAGGATGAAAAGTGTTGAAATATTCTATATGAAAACTATGTCTAAAATGTTCTTATACAAGAAGCCAGGTGAAAGCAAAACTATAGGTGATGGAAATTGGGTACCTAGATGGCATCCATCTTGGATCACTAGGCAAAATGGATTTCCAGGATTATCTAGATATTCCTATTTAATACATTCTTTATTAATACATTCGTCTGAAACACAAACAATGTGATGCATGACCCCTGCACTATGTTGGCTTTTTTGAGGCTTTGAGTGGCTTTTAATAAATATCTGCTAAATATTTTTAATGTGAATGAGGAAAAGTTCCGTGACAGGCAGAGAGCTGTGCTTTCTGGATCCCTGGTCCACATTTTACAGAGCAGGGAAGATGGAACTCACAGTTAAAGAGGGTTCCTGGAGTTTCTGGTAAAGAAAATGAAATATATTGAGGGTTATGCTGCATATCTATTTAAAGCATAATTCTGTAGTACATTGTTGTATAGCAGTGAAATTAGGGAGTAGTGAAATTAGTAGCATTTTACACTTCTTTTACGCTACATTAAGAAAGCCCTTAGGTATCAGGAAAGAAAGGAATGAAGCTCCTCACACATCCCTGATAAAATAGGGGAAATAGAAAACTAAAAATTTTAATCTGAGACAAAGCATATTTGATTTTCATGGTATTCATATAGGTCCATCAAAGTAAAATTTTATTCCTACAGTCAAACAAGATTTCAACTGTTTATGTTTTTTGTGCAAACAGGAGTTCTGAGTCTTATTTGTTACTGAACCACTGTAGAGTTTAATAGCTTGTGATTTTGAAAAGTTCTCATAACTTGTTTTAAACTGTTTGAATACAGCATGACAAAAGCAACTGAATGTGATCATCTCATTTCACTCATCTCTCATTTTATTCTCCTATTTTGTGTCATTGAATCACTGGAACTTGCTCTGTAATAATTTATCAGGAATCTGATCAAAGACTTAAATGCTCTCATATTCCTGGGCCTGGAGGAAGTCAGGAATAACAAATAATTTACAGGACGTATTCAGATCTCAGAAAAAACACTGGTTTAGTGATACTTTTCCCAGAGTGCCCTCTTCTCATAGGTGATGTGTTTTTAACGTTTAGCCTAAACCAAAATCACTGGGTAATTCTACAAAGAAATTTATAATGATTTTAAAGAATTAATGAATCATCAGGAAAATAATATCAAAGCACAGCTGACTGGGCTCCTATTCAGCACTTCTGAATCACTGCTCGTTGAGCAAAGCAATCACTGGACAATGCGGGTTTTGCCTGAGCAAAATGTGAGTCAGGGGACCTGGACTCGCATTGTCTTCACTGGGAGTTTTGCCTGCATATGGAGTGAGCTGAGATTTCTGGTGAATGGGAGCCATTCACAGAGTGGCTGAGCAAAGCACCCAATACATCACCATTCTGAAGTTAACACTAGGTGGTAGACATAACTGGAAGAAATACAGACATTTTTGGAGCCATGTGAAAGGCTTGTATAAAGCAGCATTTCAAATGCATTGTCTCTTATTTCCCCTTATTTTGGCCTAAATGTTTTTGTTTTGAGAGGTATCTGGCTGTTAGCTCCGACATTCCCTTTGGTTTAACAAATTAATTAAAATAATTTCCTTTTTGCATGTAGTTTGTAGGCGGAAGAGACACCCCTGTTTGGAAGGGAAGAATTCATACCCTTGCAGTTTAAAAAAGGCAATCTGTTCCACTGTCCATAGCCTCTATCATTGTTTAGTTGGAGGAGGGAGAGGTTTCTCACTAGCCAGTCTTCAGCATGCAGCTGTGTGAGTGCATATCCACTGTCTGTAGACACATCCCAGGCTACATGTTCATGACACAAACTCCTCCATGAATCCACGTCAGTATGAGTGAGACCTTCAATCCCGCTTCCCAAACCACTGAGAGCTGGTACAAGAAGAACACAAGTGAAAACTAAAGGTGAAAAAGAAGATATAGTGCAGTGAAGAAAAAGAACAAGATGGCAGGACAAAAGAAATAACATGAGAGAACAGAGAGAAAAGGAGTATTGCAGACTACACAAAGAAAGCTCATAAAATAAGGAATGGAATAGCCGTTTAAGAACCAAATAGGGCCAAGGTCTAACTTCCCCTCAAAACCTGGATTCATTGATTCAAATGAAGACAAGACCTGTCCTGGGCCATTTTTCTCTAACTCAAAGGAAACTAGTGGTGGACTAAAGAGTAAAAGTGGAGATAGAATTAATGGAAGTAAAGGGAGAAGGAGAGCAGTGAACCTGTGAAAGCATGGAGAGTAGTTGCTTTACGAAGGAAAAGAGGGCAAGGGGAGACAAGGACATTAAATTAATATGTCTTGGGGTAGAAGTTCAGAATAGAACTGTATGGGTGGAGTAAGTGACAGCATGAAAACAAATCTGATATGTAATGTGTAGTGAATCTTTAAATGAGGGATAGGATGCCATATTATGGCAGAGATATTTGATTTACATCTTCCTTTTAACAATTTCTGGTCTGAATGAAAGGACTACTCTTAGTTTTCTTTCTATTGATGCATTTATAATATATGTCAGAAAAGCTTTCATTGTATGCTGCACAAATCTAAATAAAAACAATGTACAGTGTATCAATCCTTCATCTTGTTACAGAAAGACTGCATTAAAATGTGGACTCAATGTATCTTTTTCCATGATTGTAATTAATTTTTAATTACAATGATCTGAATTTCTTTTGTACAACAATAATATCCATATCCTTTCAGAAGATGAGTGAAGAAATGAGTGCTGACAGAACAAATTGAGGTAATATATTACACCAGTGATATGCCATCTTTCCTTTGAAACATACTTGTTCACAATCTTAATCTATTAAATTGTTCACAATCTAATTATCTAATCCTTATTTTCTCTGCATATATGATGACAGGCATTTGATCACATTTCAAGAACAACAATGAGTAATAAATATTAAAGGACAATTCCTGTTTTAAGCAAATTGCTGATTAGCAATGAGTTCTGTGAACTCTGGATCCCAACAGAGAATGGAATTTCAGATTGAAAAACACAGCAAGAAAATAAATGCTGACCACCACACAGCCTGACTGTCTGGATGCCAGGGATACTATGAAACAGATATTTTGAGATCTTCCATGGTATATTAAACAGAGATCCTCCAAAAGAACCTAATTACTTTAAATCATCCTAGCCTATGTGAACTAAAGACAGAGAAGCAAAACAGACTTTCTGCCACTCTGTTTTGCAAACCTGATGCTGCTTTTTCCTTTGCTGAAAATTTGCATGTTTTCTCAGAGCCTGTTTCTTTCTCACAATAAACAATGCAAAGCCCTCCTGCCAAAAAAATGTCCAAATGCTAAACAGTTGCTATTATAGTCATTATTATAGCAGCAACTTTGAGCTGCGTGCTTTTAAATTATAATTATTTTTACAAAAGATTTTTGTGAGTCTTGATTGCAGTAATTATGATTCCATAGTAGTAAATGTCTATTTAAAAAGTCATGTTAGCTTACTGCTCCAGATAAATTAGTTTCCTTAAATGAACTTCATACAAATGAGTGGTTTTCTCTGTATTTATCTTACTTGCTATGCTAACAACAAGTTAGGATTTGTTAAACAGCTGGTAAATCACTGTTTCATTATAAAAATAGCTACGGACAAAGATGTCAAATGAAAAGCAATGTTTTATATGAAAAGTGCTTCATGCAGGTAATACCATATTCTAATTCAGCAATGCCCATTCCTCTTTAGTCTTGTTTCTCACCTGTCTGTCTTTGCTTTGTAAGGAAGAATGTCAAGAAAAAAAAAGAAAGCAGGAAAAAGTAATGAGACCAATCTGTTGTACAGGCGAGCACATGTGCTAGTGGTAAGCCTGTACCTTGTTTGAAGAATATCCAACAACACAAGATCCAAGAAATGGATCTTCTGCAACAACAGGTCTGGGAATTAAGACAGAAAACAGTTCAGCCAGTGACACCCACAAATGGTGCTCTTATCCCAAATCAGGACCCATGTGGGATCATTGCTCTGTTGCTACCATGACAGGCGGGGATTGGAGGTCACAATTTAAAGTACCCATGGCAGTGTGTGCTCTCTGCCAGAGCTTCCCCAGGGCACTCTCAGTAGCTCTGTCAATTCACAAGCTACCAAAGTTTAGCAGCTGATCAGAGAAAAGGTTTTTAAAAAAAAAGAAATCAGGAAGAGGAAACCAAGAGGGACCTGAGTGACAGGGAGCAGCAAATTTCTGGCTCCAATGCTGTGCTCTTTTGTAACTAGCCACAATACTGTATTAACTTTTCAAATGAACCTGCTTCTCCCTCGACACCCATTTAAGTGGCTGCCACTGGCTGTGGGAAAGCCAGTGAAGCCGTAGTGTACAGCCGTCTGCATCTGAAATGCTATTGGCTACCGACGAGATCCCATTAGATTTCTTACAATGACACAGTCCCATCCTATCCCCAATCCTTCCTAGACAACCTTGCCTGTTCTTTGGTGAGAATCGCCCCATTGTGCATACAGACATTCACATCCTTGATAAGACAGTTAGGGGAAAAGTTCATGAGCCACATCCTCTGGTATAACTTCATTTCCCTTCCCCCTTCTCCCAAGAGTGAGTGCTGATCTGACTCCCTGTGTTGAAAGGAAACAAGGTTGTCTATTCAGCTGCAGTCAGACATACAGTGTGTGTTAAGGCCCAGACAGCCCATGATGCTGAGTGAAGATACTAAAGGTTCGTGTTTCTCTGCTGGGAATTTTCACAGAGCAGAAAAGGAATGCCGTCTTTTTTGTGTGTGACTTCCGACTGACTACTGACAGAGCTCAAAAGCGTAAAATCACATTTATTCTCACAGCACAAGACCTCGACATGTACGAATAAAAATGACCAAGAGGATTTATTGGCTGGCTTGAGTGAGCAATGTTAAGACTCTAATGGGACACTAAATAGAAACACAGGAAAAGATCCCTGAAAAATAGAAGTCCTGCTGGTTAGATTGGCCTGTACTATAAGTCGTTCATCCTAATCTTAGGCAAAAAACTTTGCTTTTGAAATGTTCTTTTGATGGAATAGTAGCATTTTCTAAAATAATTTAATCCTTACCATCGACAGAACATTTTAACAATATTTTTTTTTGTGTGTGTGTAGATGAAGTTGCCCAATGACTTGCAACATATCGAAGATAAACTGAAGTTCGCCATAATCAGTAGAGGAAGCTTCCTCTAAAAATGACCCAGACATGCTTGCTTCATTCCATGGAGTGGTCTTAGAAGATGTGAACTGTATTCCTTTAGGAGAAACACAACCAGATCATACGGTCTAAGCACTAAAAGATATTTGGGGCACAAAACAAGGTTAGAAGCAATTCAGTGTGACACTCCTACTGTGCAGATTCTGCAAACATCATACTCACAACTAGCTATGGATCTGCAGATCTTTTCCGGCAGCTCTTCATACTTGCTAACTGAACACAGCCTGTGTCTTTTTTGATGATTGTAGTGCACATGCAAGTATATAAATCACCGCACAATGTCTTCAATAAAGCTGTGTAATAGGTTTCTGTACATCAAATCTTAAAAGAAAATACATTTTTCACACTTGGCTGGCCAAAATCAAATTCCCCTCTGATATTTGAAAAGAAGAAAACTCTAAACCTCAATTTCTCCTACTCATCTTAGCCTGCTCAAAAGAGCCAACCAAGTATCTCAGAAAGAAAACCATGCCATAATCCTGTGGAAATATTCAGGAGCCTAACGTTTGGTTCTGCCAATTATTTGCTAACTTGTGTGGATTAAATTCGATCTCTTAGAGACTCAGCTTCTTCACTGATACGACAGTGTATAAGGTAATAAACAGTTCTGAGATGGATTGGAGCTTGAAAGGGAGCCATATATTTTCTAATTTTGCTCAACTTAATCGGAGTCTGGGGACATACTGACATGTCATCTACCATGAATAAACATATTCTTTCACAAGAATTTTACTCCAGTTTTACCATGGTGTTATCGACAGCATTTCTCTGAGCTTCTGACTAAAACACCAACACTTCAGATGTTAAGCCAATATTAATTTATAGTGCTGGCTTATTAATGTGAAACCTGTGTTACTTTGAATGTTAAAGTTTATTTCAGCTGGGATCCATGCAGTCTTATACCACATTTATTGCAATCTGGGAAATTAAAGGATTTGTTACTTCATTTCCACTTTTTGCATTTGCTACAACTGGCTTCCCTGGGTTTTTGTTTGATAGCTCTTGTCAGCTGAAATTAACAATACTTTGTGTTGGAACAGCAGCTTCCACTCTAATACCTTTACTTATTCACAAAGGCACTCAGATACTGTGCAAAGTGTATCTACTGACTGACTTTGTCAGCCACAACCAAACGGGGCTTGGGTTTGCCACAACACATGATTTCAGCTGGCTGAATCCACACTGCTTGGGAGGATGAAGTTCAAGTCATAGCCAGTCCTTGTCCTATACTTGCACTTCGCTGCTTTGCAAGCCACCTCGGGCATTATCAAAGAGGGGCTGAAACTGGAACTCAAAGCACACATTAGAGTGCTGAGCTAGTATGTCTACACAGACAGGTTCATCCAGGCCTTAGGTCGTTCCTCGTCAATTTTTTACGGAAAAAAAATACTACCCTGAAGCATGTAGAGATTATTTAATCAATGTAAAATTGGTGGTTGCACCAATGGCTGGTACTTTGTGTTACTCTACAAAACATAACAATATTTTGTATATTCTTTGCCTTGGCTGATCCAAACTAAAGTCCACAATGTGTCTAACTTCTAAATTGCTCTTCTTAGAAACACTGCTGAAAATGGTACAGATAGAAGAACATAGCCAAAAATATTTTAAATTTGTCCTACTATTAAATACTGCTTACTGAACCCATTAAATCTATTGTATCTATTAAGGGAAATTCCAGTACATTTGAATTACATGTCATGTCTAGCAGGGTGACACCATGCTTTGAACTAATTTGACACTTTTTTTGCTAACCAGGGGTATCTAAAATTCATGAGGTTTTAAAATATAAAGGACAATACTCTTGAAAGTTGAAATCAATAAAATAATGTCAGAAGATGAAAGAGAGAGGAAAAAAGACTGAAAATTTTGAACATATTGCCATAAAAGCTCTTAATATTTTGTTTTTCTAAGAGCTGTGTAATACGTTGTTCTCTTAGAGATAGTAAAAGTATCACTGCTGAAGTTAATCTGAGCTGTCCGACTGATTATTGTTTATTTTCATTTTGTCACACTGAATAGCTAATTCTCCCACAGCATTATCCTCATTTCCCGTAGACTCTAGTATTAGTGAAAGCATTAAATGATGACATACTTTTGGATCACCTCACTTGGGGCCTGACCCTGTCCCATAAAGTCAAGTGGATCATTACTATTCATATGAGCAGAGGGCAGAACTATCTGGGAGGTTTTGCAGAAGGCAAGACATACTCCAAAAAGAAAGATCAAATGAGCAGATTGCTAGGGGCCAAAGGTTAGTTAAAAGGTCAGTCCCCATCTACAGAAAAAATGATGAAAGTATTTCAAAACTGCACCACAAAAAATAAGAATGAGATAGACATTTAAGATGCCAGGTGCAAGAAAATACAGCATGTGTTTCTGCCTTTGCGACACATGCTGTCAATGTTTTTTCTTCATTTTTAAAATCAATTAATAAGTTAATTTAGATGATTCCTTTCTTAAGTTAGATACCAAAGATCAAGATTCCATGGTACACAGATCAATCTCAAACCTACATTAATCATAAGCAAATTTGAAATGACTGTTAGATTATTTTTCTCTGCATTATACATCATTATTTGAATCACATTCAAATTGGAAAACACTTTAGCAAAACCATTACTCTGACTGTGTGGAAGCAAATTGGCTGTTAATTTTCTTTGTACCTAACTATTTGTGTGTCTAGTACATAACTCTTCTTCCTGTATACTTAAAATTACTTCTCTGGAAAAGAATTTAAACGTCAATGTCATCTATAAACAAATCTTTATAGATGTATATGTGTAGATGAATTATCTATTTAGGATAAGTTTATATAAATTTCAATTTACCATATTTGTGTTATAAGAAAATATTTTAAATCCCATGGAAGGTGCACTGAAATATAGTTATGGAATATTTTAATCTGACTTTACCAATGTTTAAAATGAAAGTGTTCTTCTATAAAGGAAAGTTCTTTGGGAATTCCCCTGACTCCTATCAGCAAATACCATTTCAACAATGCATACTTTGAAAGGCTAGAAAAACTGAAAGCGACTTATTTCTAAAAAGTGGATATTTTACACTTTTCATTCATTCATTCACTCATTCATCCTCTGCTATTGAAACAGGCTGAATGGGACCTGCTATCAGTGAGTTTAAATTGCCAAACAAGAGGCAAGTTTTACTAAGTATTTGATTATCTACAAGAAACATACAAAGAATTATAACTGATCATGTTAGAGAGAAAACTCTTTCCTTGATAATGCTCCAGTTGCTTCTGAAAGATAGGTCTGGTTAGCCACCCTGGGAAGAGTAGATCTTGAATAGCTATCTTCAAGAATTAGAAAATACGTGATAGCTTCACACGGTGCCTGTTTTTAGAACAAAGTAGCATGCTCAGATATTTTATCACTTATTTTAAAAAGGATAGTGTTATATAATTATGTTTAGGCTTTTCAGATGTCCAGGCTGGAATGTCTAATAAAGAAGTGCTCCAGCCACCCCTGCTCTGTGTGTGTGCGATCCTGCAATTCTTCCCGGATCCCGATTTTGCATTTCTAACGAAGCTGAACTGACAAAGCGTGAAAGTGGTCTAAAGGGAAAAACAAAGAAAGTGACCCTGCTTTCACTGTGCCAAGACTAATCAATATTCCAGAAGTCCCGCTCTCCCCTCTGTGCTGATGTGTGGTTTGGGGTGGGTCGGTTTTGCCTTTTTTTTTCCCCAGCGCCGGGCTGGCAGTCTCCTCCCCTTTCCTTAAGTTGCAGTGATAGTAAGTTGCCGTATTCCAGAGCACATGCAGATGTCAGTTTTCTCCCTGCCGCTCGCTCCGCTCCGCAGCTCCGTGGTCTCCGCCGGGAAGCCCCTGCTTTATCCACCGCGCTCTTAAGGAGTACGGAAGGTCCGAAAAGGTGAGCCCGTCCTGTCCTTCCGTGCGGGTTTGAGCGGGAAGTGTTCATTTTTCACTCTCTGCCTTTGTATCTTAATTAATGTAATGATCCTTTTGGCTGCACCCATATTCTTTCTTGATCTTGATTTAAATTGTACAGGACAGATTAGCTGCATTAAACACCCTGGAAAGAAAGGCACTGCGAACGATCTCGCTTTTTTTTTTCAAAATGCTTACATTAATCGGTCAGGAAAAAAAAAAAAATCCTACTTCCACACAGCAGTCTTGTCCACGGTAGAACACCTAGTAATTTAAATATTTAACTCGGTCTCAGAGTGTTTCCAGTCCCAAAAGCAGCAAAGTTTATAGTGTTCTGTTAAAATTCAGGGAGGATATTGCACTAAAGTGCCAGTCTTGAAACATATGGTAAAAGCAGTGATCAAAATCCACCCAAATAAACTTGTTACAGCGTGCGATTTTGTTTAAAACATGCTGGCTGAAACCCCTGTGTATTTATATTTTAGGTGCGTCCTTAAAAAAAAAAAAAAGTGCTTTCACACTAAATTTGTTGAAAATGAGATGTTAGAGTTGAACTGCCTGTAAACAGAGACAAATTTCAGCAGAAGCACCTAACTTTATCCATTTATTCACTTCTCATTTCTTAAAAAAAACATGCCAGTGTATATTAACTAAGACTTCAGAAAATGGGATTCTCACTCTGGAAAATACCTTTGAGGAAGCTCCATTATTAAACAAACTCATACCCAGCAGTCATCAAAGCAAAAAAAAACCAAACTACCATATAAAATAAAAAGTAATATCTTAATGAAAAACATTTAATATTGGAACAGTTTAAGGTTGATTCAGTGTGTAATTTCTTAAAATCAGACATGGTGTGATTCTTGGGTTGTCCTGCACAGGGCCAGGATTTGGACTCGATGATCCTGATGTGTCCCTTCCAACTTAGTATGTTCTGTGATTCTATGATATATGCTCATAATTGCTATCAGGACAAGCTAAACGTTACTCTGCAATGTGAGTTGGTATTACAGTCTGAAGCAGCAAGTTAAGTGGGATATTAGTTCTTATGTTTTACAGATGTGCTTGGAGTAGTTTATACAGCTAAAAGATGAATGTTGCCACCATAAAGTTGTCAAAGGCATATCTTCTAAATAGTGGTTGAGGGATAAATAAACTATTGCTGCTGCCTTTTTCCATGTGAAAAGAAGGATTTGAGCCAATGCATTCAATCATTTAAAAAAAAAATTAAATGTAGAACAAGTTAAATGTACCAGTTTGAGCAAAATATTTCTCTTCAATGGTTAATGTGAAAGTGAGCAAGATTTTTTTCAAATAGTAATGGCCTGATAAAAAGAACAAAAGCAAGCCTGACAGATAGTTTTAAATGTTATAATGCCTTAAGTTGCTATGCTTTGTACTGATTTTGCATTTGTATATCAACAGCAAATATTAAAAAAAATTACTCCCGGGTTTTACAGCATGACAACAGTACAGGTTAATCGCTGAAGGCACAGGACATTTATCTGATCAGTGCATATAATCCTTCTTTCAAAGACACAGAGGCTTGGCATCAAAAACTGCTTAGATATTATGAACAATACAAGTTTTACTAAAACGTGAAGAATATTTTCTTCTCTTAAATATATACCTAATAATTCCTCTAAAATCTTACTGCAGTGTTTGATATTTCTTGTCTTGCAGGTTTCTCCAGTGCCTCCCACTGAAAAGATTTCTCCGCTTTTCTGAAGGGATACTGACAGAAGTTAATTATAAAAGAAAGCTTTCAGCAAGACAAATGACTAAAGGTAACGGAGAAGATCCAAAACCTGGAAGTAGGATGGAACGAATTCAACAAGGAGTCCGGAAACGTACACTTTTGGCAAAAAAAAAAGTGCAGAGCATAACAAAGGACGATGTTAAAAGTTATTTAATGAGGAATGCCTTTGTGCTCTTCACCGTTGTTGCTGTGATTCTTGGTGAGTAATTTGTTCAATAGGAATATTCTGTTCTCAAGTGCATTTGACAATGACGATGTGACTGGGTGATTTGCATTACAAATGAGTTCCCAAATTCTTCTGCACTGATAAGAATGTTCTGGCTTGGAGAGTTTTGGCTTTGACAGCTGCATGAAGTTTAAGGAAGAGCCATTAAATTATTCTAGTTATTCATAAGAAAAATTTTGCTGAAAAAACCCAACCAGAACAGCTGTTTTATGAATTCTTCTCTTAAAGATTCAGATAAAATAACTGAATTGAGTGTTTTCAATTGTATCTTTTCCAACCAAAGCCAGTTGCAGCAAAATGCTCAGGAAGTAACTTCTATTTACCTAAAGTATCAAAAAATGAACACCTTGCAATGATGACTAGAAATTCTCAATGAATGAAATGAAGAGATATTTCTAAGCAAAGGCATATAATAAATAGAGCCTCAATCTTTCCAGTTTTCCCTTGATAAATGCAAACCTAAGTTTATTCTCTCTCAGTCACTCACAATCTTACACATGCATCTTTCAAATGCAATTTGGGCAACAATGGCAATGCCTTACTTATTCAAAGGACTGAAAGATAGCACCTGATTAAATGCCTTTTAAGAGTATATGGAGAGGAATCCAGTACATCAAACAGACTTTAAATTTGGAATGCACCAAAATGTAAATTCAAAATATTGCTACATACTTTGAGTTAGCATTAGAAAGAGAATTTGATGAGAAAAATGTGCAATTTTTTAAACTAATTTTGCTTAAAATGATTACATGATCACTTATGATAATTTTTCTTTAACTAGAGATTTTCAAAGTGGCACCATGTTTCATGAAATAACCACTCTTTACAGGGTGAGCAAGAACTTTATGACTTTACTGTACAGCTTTCACTTTTCTCATTAGTTTAAAATATAAAATTGCGAATCTTCTCATGATGATGAAAAACCATATGTAAGCACCTAAATAGGCCTATGCAGGGCCTAATGTCCTTCATAATACTGTTCTGTATAGATCTGCTTACTGTGTTTCTACAGCTCTTCAGGAATTGAAATTTTAGAGTTTTGCCATTATTGTTGCTTGATGCCACATCAGCAGTGTTACTTTAAATTAATTTCAGGTTTGATGGTCTTTTTCTGGGAGACATTTATACTAATTTGCCTGTTGGTAAAATAAAGTACTTTGTTGCTGAAGCAGTAATGTCAGTTTCTGATATTTATAAACAGTATTTGATAGTAAGTGCTTTTAATTCCTAATTAATAATTTTCTCATTGTAAAAGCCCTATTAATATCAGGGGTTAAAAAATTAGGTGTTTTATCTACAATGGTCAGAAAAGGGAGAGCAAATATAGGAAGTTTTGAAACACTGTCCAACCTCAAAGAACTCAGTTCTTTGATTGTTTCTTTTCTACACAGCTTGTGACAAATTTTTCTGTTATTGCAATTTTTTCTCTGTCATCTACCTCCAGTGTGGTTCCCACAAACTTGTCAATGTGGGAAATTAAATGTCGACTGCACAAGTGGTTTTGCTGTTATTGCTGGTTCCAATTAACTTTGGATAACTGCTGACACTCTGCCCACTTCTCCACTACCACCTACAGCAATGGCAGAGGATCAATAGATACTGGAACACAAGCTGGAGAACTAATGCAAATGTGGAGCCTAGGGTGAGCTGGCTGCTCCAGTTCTGCTCATGAAGCTGTAGACTTATCCAGTGTAACATGTGGAAGAAAAAGTCTCATCACTACCAAAGAATGCTCAAAATTTTTCTTACATTTGTTATTTGTGGTGAAATTTTGCAGTACATATGTATGATTAGAACAGTAATTTCATGGTTAATAGCTCATAAAAAGGTAAGATTTGGGGCTTTTGAGAGTTTTTTGCTGTTGTGGAAATACGCAGAAGTAGGGAACAGATGGCTAAAGAGTTTGGAAAACACTCACTGGTTGAACTCCATCTGTCTAGTTTGGCAAGGACTAAGTTGTTATCATCACTTAGTTGTTTGGTGATCTGTGGAAAACCAGATGGTGGGCTTGATCTCCTTCCGAGCAGACAGTAATCAGTGTTGCAGAATTAACCCACCAATTAGCACTACGGGCTCTCCCATTTGAGATGCTTGGATGTGAGTCCAGGTGGAAACCAAACTGTACTCAGGCCAGGGTTGAATCATTTACAACAAATAATGCTTAATGCTCTGTAATCTGACAGTTTTTAGAGCTGTCAGTCTAGAAGTTTTCATAGGGACCAAACACATGAAAAGGAAGATTTTATTCAGAGACAGCAACACTTCTTCAGACACATTTCTTTCACACCTCTTTTATCAAGGGATAGACATGAAAAAGCCTTTTTTAATAGAGCATTTCCTATTTCTTTGCTAAGGAGGATCGATTCTGATAGAGGTTAAGTGCATAGGATCTTATCTTAGTTCCAGTACTGTAGTTTATAATGGGGACTTGAGCTTGTGTCTGTGGAAACTTGCACTTTGTTATGAAATGTGTAACTAAAACATGCAGTTCTTTCTGATGTATATGGATATTTTGCAAACAGAATGAGGTTTTTCTGGCATTCACGTGACAAGGTGAAATATAGCCATTTACACTAACTTCTGTTGTTACTCTGATTCTAAACTGAATTCTAAACTAAATTCACTAGCTCCTACAATACCAAGCTAATTACTCATTAAAAACCTATTGATGAAGTTGCAAGAAGCCATAATTCATGTTGAGAAATACTTAAAACTATTCTCTATTTCCTAAAAAATGCATGTAATGTCCTTCAGATTACACCTTCTGCATAGGTAGGGTCTGTCTAGCACATTGTCATAATCATTGTTACTATTTTTAGTGAAATTTAAGCTTTTTTCAAGCCCTTCGAGAAACTTTAAGAAAAGCATAGTAAGTAAGTGAATTATGATACAATTTTTCACATTCTTCTTGTATATATAAAGATATTATAAATTAGTTTTCTGCAGTCAATCTTGTCAAGACCCAATAGATGAGAACAATCATACGAGACAAATTTGTGAGGCTGAGCACTGGCAAATTGAAAATATCCCAATGACCAGGAACAATTTAAGGTAGGGTAGGGATCATGGTGGCTCACGGAAAATCAGCAGGAAGTCTTACAAACTTTGAAGTGCTAGCCAAATTACTGGCAAAATCTCAGGCAGTGCCCTCTCTCCCACGGTATTTAGAATCATCATCCTGTCTCCAAAAATGCCGTCCTTTCAAGTACACTTCCTTTATCAGCATGTCTTCATTGTTGCATCCCATTTTGTGAAAAAATGGTGCGGGAGCCCAGACTCCAACAGGACTCTAAATGTCAAAGAATCTCCTGTGGGTTCTGAGCTTGGAGGAAAGACCGAGACACAGAGAGCCGCTGAGCAAAGATCCTCAGAAGCTGTCCGCAGAGAAATGCTGTTTTAATTGAGGGTCTCAGTGAAACAGTCAGGTTGTGAAGCAAGTGCTATGAAAAGCAGTTTCTGAATAGTGATTAAGCTCCAATTCGCTAGCTGAAATCCTTTTGCCAGCTTAAATCCTGTTGCAGTTCTCTGCTGGGACATTCAAGAGGGAGGGGATGGATCCAATTCTATTTTCTGACTACCTGTTTCCCCAAAGGGAAGAGGGAATGCAGGCCTGGCTGTGTCTTTGAAGTTAGGATTCTGTAATTGCCAGCAATCTCACAATAGGTGTGAAATGTAGATAAGCCCATACAACCTCTATTCTGCAACAGCATGCACCTTGTGGAAGATTCCAAAACTTCCCAGCATGTTTACAAAAAACCTAGTTAAAAGTACAGGAAGAAGACAGGCGAGATGAAGGCCTTGCCAATGCGCCTTGTCCCTGAAGAAAAAAATCATAGAGATAAATAAAGCCTTGAAAGGATCCTTCATGACACAGAAGGCAAAAAACCCACAAGGCCCTTACAATATCTGAACAGTGAAAAGTTGTGCAGAGGAGCAGATTCTCCTATCTCTGCAACACTTCCTGTCTGAACAACAGTTTAAAGACTTAAGAGCTACAAGTCTGTGATATGCAGGTAGACAAAATTTGGCATAATGCCCACAGAAAGGACAGCCTTTTGTGTTGAAGCAACATCTTTTCTGCTTTTGGCAGATATCTGTATCCACTTAAGGGTGAGGCTGACATACCCAGAGAAGGGTATTTGACCCCACTGTATATTGACATTAAACACTGTGACAATTCCTAAGGCAGCCTTGGTGAAATTTGCATGAGAACAAAGTGAAGATCTGTCACTGAAGGAGAAACAGTTGAGGGACTTGAGTTTTAGATGAAAGAATATATTAAAACATAAAGAGAGAAATTATACTAAGAAAAAGAATAAGATATATGCAAGAAAATCAAGATGGTTGGCTACAGCAAAGGAGAAATTATTTTTATGCTGAGCTCAGAGGCTGACTCTGTCTCAGAGCTCTCCTAAAGAATCTGCCTAGCACAATTGATTTCTCACTTGAGGGACAAAACCTTCCTGAGTAAGACTCTGAAATATTTGCTATCAAAACCTTTTTTTTTAAGTATAAAATAGTTATAATATTGGAGAAAAAAACATAGACAGACACCATAAAACTCAGAGTGACACTTAAAACTTCAGAAGAGATTATTCTGTTCAAAAGGAAGAAACTGTACAGAAATCCAAAGAACTTTAACTCCGCTATTAAGAAGACAGCAGTAAAAGTCAGACTGTGAAATATGAACAGTATGCTAGTTTAACAGTTACTTGCAAAATAAAATAATGTTAATATATTATCACAATCCACATTTCTAACCATTCATTCTGGTGTTACTCGAAACAGCAATGATTGTTGGACTGCCATACATGGCACAGAGTAGCAGCAATAAACTTGGCTACCTTGTGAATAACAATTAAGCATTCTGGTGAGAGCAGCTGTGCATAAATGCACAGCAAAAATGCAAAATCTGCCAAATATTGACTTACTTCTATCCTAACACTCTAAATTGTCTAATCAGTGGACTTGCTAACTGGTGTTCAAAAACAGTATGTCTGGATGGTCATAAAACAGTCCAGAGAAACATACATTCACTGCACTCTTCATACAGATTATCAAAAGGCAGTTGAGATTCTCAAAATTATCTCTAGAAGTTAAAAATAATTGTATTTGTGTAATACTGCTTCTTACAAGGCTATCCCATTTCAAGGCTGTCCTAGGCAAAATGAATGGCAGTAACTGTGTGAGACATTTAGGATGTGGTTTCTCAGGGATTTTACAAGAAAATTCTCTGAATGCCATTAGAGTATGGCCATCATGCTATGAGAAGATATGTTACAATTAAAACAGCAGTTATCTCAAAGATTCTCAAGAAAACTTCTGTGTTGATCCTGAAAGGGGACTGAAAAGACATTTCAACATGAAATAAACTAGTATTAGGGCTTGCCAACCCTTTCCATTTTTCAGTAGACAGGGACTATATATTTTGTGAAAAGCAGCACAAAATCATAAGCAAGATGCTAATGATTTGTATGATGAATAAATATTTAAAATTGTTAGATCCTTACTAGCACTTGTAAAGCCAGAACAAAAACTGTCATTGGAGATTAAATGTTTTGGAGTTGGCCACAATGAAGGTGTGGTTGAAGAAGGTATGTTCAGTTGTTCATGAATTCCTGAAAATTTCATTCATTTAGCTTAAACTTCTCACACAATTTCTTGAAATAGGCAGGCATCTGAAAGGTTCAAGGGATTATATTATACCATAGAAAAAATGGTTTTACAAAACCCTTATCTTTTTAAGTGCATTTGAAAAACTGTACAAATAAATCCAATATCAAAGAGAAATAAACAAATGGGCTAGATACCTTAGATGTTAACAAGGCTGCTACAAAAAAGTAAGATATAAATGCAGGCATCAGGATAATTTGTACCCTACTGTAGCACAGACTTCTAGACCAGTAGCTGAGACATACTGACTTTTTTATTTTTTCATGCCTTGTTAAAGGAAAATCAGACATTTTGGAATCACCAAAATAATATAAATAACCCATATAGTTACACTAGTTGTGTAAATCTTCCAACCATACTCCCAATTCCTCTTGTTTACTGTGCATTTCCTTAAGGTTTTGTATTTCATTTAATTTTCGATTACAATCTTATGGTAAGTAAACTTACAACACGGCAGACACTGAGGTGCTGGAGTGAGTCCAGAGACAGACAATGGAGCTGGTGAAGAGTCTGAAGCACAAGGCCTGTGAGGAGCAGCTGAGGGAGCTGAGGGTTTTTAGCCTGGAAAAGAGGAGGCTCAGGGGAGACCTTCTCACTCTCTACAATTCCCTGAAAGGAGGGTGTAGCCAGGTGAAGATTGGCCTCTTCTTCCAGCTAACAAAGGACAGGACAAGAGGAAAAGGCCTGAAATTGTGCTAGAGGATGTTCAGTTCAGGTATCAGGAAAAAGTTTTTCATTGAAAGGGTTGTCAAATGCGGAAACAGTCTGCCCTGGGAAGCAATGGACTTACCACCCCGGGAGATATTTAAAAGATGTATAGATGTGGCACTTAGGGATGTGGTTTTGTGGTGGACTTGGCAGTGCTGGGTTAAAGGTTGGACTTGTGATCTTAGAGGTCAGTGATCTTAGGGGTCTTTTCCAGCCTTGATGGTTCTATAATTTGATGGGATTGAGCATATTTCGGAATAGGTTTTTTTGCAGCATATTGCAAATCAGTTTAACTGCAGCTTTGGAGCAATAAGGCAATGCAAGTGATGATAAAAAAATACTTACTAAGGAGCTAAGAAATTTCCCCCTCCCGTACCAATTTCTCCATCTTTGTTGCTCGCAGAATATGCTATGATGTCTACAATGTATGTTAGAGAACAGCTAGGTTCCTCACCAAGGAGTCTTAAATTATTCATGGATACAACAAATGCAGCTGGAGTGCAGAAGAAAGTATGGAAAATAGGAAAAGAATAAGTGGAAATTATTTCAGAGAAATTTTACTAAAATCTGGACTATTGCATTTATTATGTCAACCCATCAGACGTGAATCTGCATTCATAGTTTGCACTGTCAATCAACACAATGAAACCATGGTGTGTGTAACCCTTTAAAATCCATACAAGAGGAATTTATTTTGACTATAGATTTCATGAGACTTTTTAAAATCAAAGAGCCAAATAATAGGTTTGATGAGCTGTACAACAGTGAAAAGGAAAATAATTAAATGCTGGAAAAGAGGCAAAGAAAACCAGAAGGATAACAGGACGATCAGGACAGTAACAAAATATTACTGCTACTCATTTTTCCTGGTTGTTCTCCCATGTCCTTTCTTTCAACACCAGTTTTATTCACCTTTTGAATTCTTGTTCAATTCTCTACATTAAAAAAAATGCAATATCTTGCTTGAAATTTGACATGTCTATATATTTTCTATTGGCATGGATAGAAGACCATAAAGAGAAATGAACTTGAGAGTTATAAAGTGTGTGCTTGTTTTTCACCTATTACTGTAACTTGGCATAACTTAAAATTAATTTATCCAAAACAAAGTCTATAAAAGATGGGGCTTAAGTTTTAAGCATTATTTGTACTGCAACATAATCTGGCCCCTCAAACTGGCATTTACTAAAATACTTTGGTTTTGCAAATGCACAAGAGCTAAATGAAAAAAAATAGTAGAATTGCCTTTGTATTACAGGACCAATAATGAGGGAATTCTGGGAGTACTGACCAAAGGTAGTGGACAAAAAAGTCAACTACATATATTCTGATGTCTTTTAAAAATTTTTTTACTTGAGAATCCACACATTAAACAGACATGAATGTGCAATCAAGTCCTTCAATGCCTAAAATGCAAGCAAAGGAAGCTACCTATGGAACCCAAATCTCCGAGTTCCGTGTCTTTGCATGAGCTAGATCTTGGAGACTCAACAGGGTAACCGCACAAGTCCACAACCTAAGCATGTAACTGCCTAAAACTTGCCAGGAGAAACACAGACAGATAAACAAACAAACAGGTTTGCATTCTTACTCCCACTCCTTTCTGACTCAGGACCATGCCAGACATTTTCACCCAGTGGAGATCCAGAAGCCAGAGAATCCTCACCTTGGGAATGGTGTCAGCAGCACTTGAGGAGTTATGTTATTCTTTTCCTCTCAAAAGGCAAGTTACAGGAGGAGGGAATCCCACCATTCCTTTCAAAGCTCTGTTATTGGGCAGAGGGAAATGCAAGGCTTCTAAGGATAAGTGCATATGCCAAGAGAGCGAAAGGCAGCATTGTGTTTAACCTAATGACTAAAATGCTCACCCTGGAACAGGAAGCCCCAGGCTGTGAAGTGACCCTGTGAGCAAGAACAGGGACACAGGGTATCCCAAGTCCAGATAATTCTGTGCATTCTCTGTGGCAGTTCTGTTCATTTGTTAGTCCCTCAGGACTTAGCCTGGAACTAGGAAAATAGGTGTTTGGGTTATGGCAGTTCTGAGAAAAACACAAACAGAATGGTGAGAACTGAGGAGTCTTCCAAACCAAATGGAGCAGTGCCCATTAACTTTATAGATTTCAGAACTAAGCTTTTTTTATCTGGAGGGACTTTAAAGGTCACAGTTTGGACTCAGGTACTTACTGTGTAATTAAGTATTATTCCAGGTGCAAATTTCCCTTTGCCATTTTTGTGACCTTTAAGATAGGAAAATTCTACCACTCTGAATAACTCCTAACAGTGAGAAGAGAGGTGTCATTACCTATATGGAGACTACATCTAAATTAAACGTCTATGCTACAACGTATCTTTCAGATGAGTTAACTCACAAGAAGTAAATCATGATACCTCTTTTTAATCAACTGAGATAAAACACTTCTTGAAATTCATGTGTTGGAAGAGGCTGTTGGCAAGTAAAGAAATAGATGGAAGGTTCTATTTGGGAATAGTTTCACAGTCATACTGAGGATTTTAGAGATGAAGTGGCTCATAATCAAATAGCTAGGAACTGAAAGCATCCTAGTTATCTTTTTAAAAAGATAGTAATGTGATTCCATGAATTTCAGCCATGAACCCGATTTTCTTATGGAAAGAATTCACTGAACAACAAATCAAACAGCAAAAGAGGTGTTAGGGTAAAGCTTACACCTGATTTAGCAGAAGTCCTGTATTCTACAACAGGAAATGTTCTCTCTCAGTCTATCCAGGTTGTTCGTATGTCTCAGCAAAATACTGGACAAAAAAGATACTTTAAAGTCTTTTAATAAAGTCTGCCATGTGATACGTTCCATGATCCAAAGAGTTCTGGCATGGGCATATCTTGATTCAACGAAACACTTAAACCTCAGTGTCAAATAAGTCATTTACAGATTTAGACTATCAGCACTAAGCTAAATTAACAGGTGTTTTTGTAGGAATTAAGAGTTGGACTAGTTCCATAGAGATATGAATGCATAATTTGAATGTCCTGCTAATGATGATACAAAACTGCATATAGAGACAGTCCAGCCTAAAATGAACTCTTTGTACTGTGTGTCTAAGCTGGAATTAAAAAAAAAAAACGCAACTCTGCATATCTAACGTCAAGATCTCTGTCAAACTACACTAGAAGTTCCTCAGAGTAGAGCTCTGTTTTCTGTGCATGTTTGCACAAAGTTCTTGGACCTGAGTAATCTCAGTCTCACTGTCTGCGAGTCCTTAGTGCTACTATACTGTAAAAAAGACAAAATAATATGGATGGACAGCTGAAACCATAGTAGGGAAAAGTAGAATTCTGTGCTGGTAAGGAATATGTCAGCTTCCAGCTGAGGAAAAACAGGAAAGAAATGTAAAGGCAGGAATGGTACCCTATAAATTTTTAGAGCACAGCTTTTTTATCTGTTTTGATCTATGTTTTGTGGGAGTAAATACTTTAGTCATGAATGTGAAGCAGCAAAGTAAAGCCAGGCATGAAAGAAATAGTTATTACAGTAACTTTGTAGCATGAAAGAAATAGTTATTACAGTAACTTTGTAAAGTACCAAGTGGTACCCTAATACTAAGTACTACTTTAGTAGTAGTACTGAATCTGACATATATTGTGAATGCCTGAGCTTTTGTATACGCATAGTAAGAAATTATTCCTATATGTTAATGGAATTATTTGCTATTTTTCTATCGAAAGTATTTTTTTATTGTAGTTCAGAGACTAACAAGAGTACATAAACTAGGCATAGTTTGTCTTTCAATGAAGTCTCTTGTCTGAGGATGAAAACAGGAATAATGTCCCTATTCCATTAAGAACAGTCTGCTTCAGTGCCAGCCATGAAAACTCCTCTTCATTCCAAATCCTCTACTAATGCCCTGCAATTACTTGTCTTAAAAATAAAATTTGAAAAAAAGAAAAAGGACAGAAATCAAAGATGACAAATAAGGGATAAATACAGAAACAGTTCAAGCAAAACAAGTGAAAAAAAATTAAAATATTTAAAGGCAAACAGAGAAGTTGAAGTTGGATAAAAAGAGACCAATTTTTTGGACATGTTCTCAAAGGAAGAAAATTACCTCCTAATTGAGGAAGACAGGCAAATGAGCCAAACAACTAGAGACAAAAGGGAAAAAGTGTATGAGTCTAACACTAGGGCAAAGAAACAGCAAAGGACAAATTTCAGTGATTTCTAAAAGCCTTTTTAACAGCACTCAGAAGCTGTTACAGCCTCAGATCTTGGCATCCAGTTTAGGCAGCATCTGATCAAATGGTGGTTTTACTCATTGCTTAGTTACATCAGTTCTTACAGCTTCAGACTCCTCTTTCCACTTGCATGCCTTCTGTCTACAAAATCCAAGGAGGAGATACTGTGTCTGCAAGTAAAAGCATCATGCAAGTGCCCAGCCATAGCTATGAATTTGTTTCAGGAATTCAGGCTCCTCCAGAGTGGGGAAGAAGGTGGCAGGCAGAGTGTTTTACTAATTTTGAGCTGGGAATTAAGTTCCCCTGTATATCTGCAAATCTAGTTCTGAATGCCCCCAATACATATTTATTATAAAACGCCTCTGCGTCTTTGCAAATTGTAACTGAATACTGTTGTTAGAAGCCCAGTGTGAGTGAGTCGTTTGGGAAAATAATCTCTCTTACAGGATAAAGCAAACCTTCAGGGTCAAGTTCAGGAGGCAGGTGTTCTTGAGGTACTGTGACTACGGGGCTGCGGCTCTGTGTCTCCCCAGTACAGCTGTGAGCACCATGGCACTGCTGTGGCCCCTGAGCAAAGGTAACACAATGACTTCTCTTCTGATGCAGCGGGCAACTCTCTGACATCAGTGTGATTCTTACTTTGCTATACACTTGCTTTTCTCTGGACATGTCCCTTCTTGCAGATCCCAGATCTGTCTGGATCCAAGTCATGTCTAGGCTATCTAGCTCTTCCACACTATTTCTCCCATGACTCCTCTCACGGTATGTCTCAGGCAAAGGAGAGGTATCTGCTTGTGTCGAAATTAACCCATATTCCACCTTAATAAAATTCTAATAGAGCAGCTTGGAGCACAGGTCCTTAAGCTCTCTGCTGCAGTGTCATCATGCAGTTAAAACCTGGTATTTATGTTCAACAAAATGGTTTCAAAGGGAACATACCTTCCTATCTACATAAGAAAATACAGAAAGTAAGGAAGGAGGGCTGATATACTGGATATATCAGGGGGTGAAAATTCAATATAAAATTATGGAACAAAAACTATGAAAATCAAAGTCATGCTGAGCAAATTGTGTGATTCTTGTGGCAAACAAGGAAAGAAATTAAGAAAGGGATTTTGTCAGCAATTTGAAGTATTTGTTATCACTAGAGAAGTAATTTACCTGTTTGTCTCAAGTAAATACGGTTGTAGACTTATCTGAAACTGGCTGTTAGAAGAAAAGGTGTCAGAACAGAATGGTAAATTAAGCAGAAACAAATGACCCAAAGAACTAAAGCAGTCATTCCACAGCTCTGCAGGAATGTAGGAATGAAATGGCTGTGCAGCTAACAAAAATATACAATGTCCCATTAAACTGGTAGAAGCCTGATTCTTTTCATGGCTCTTGCCCAATTGTTGTTATAGAACAAATTGTTATTTGCTGGCTGGTTACAAGATTTTCTGGAACTGGACCATTAACAGCTGTTAGTTTAGAACAGCATTCTATTCAGCATAAGGTATTATTTTTCCAGTTATTTTTGAAGTTTTCTATTTCCTGATGGAAAAGCAAAGGTAATTCTGTACCTCGTATACTAAAGAAAAGGGTATTGATACCCTCATTTAACAGTGTTCTGAGATTTACAGTAACAAGAAGAAGTGTATATAACTCCCAGTGGTATGTTCTGATTGAACTGGCAAGCACTGATAAAGAAAAAGCAGTTCTTGCACCATCATTGATATAACACATAGTAATTTCCTCTTGAGATATGTTTAAGTGATGTTTGGTCAATTGAGAATTGTAACTGTCAGAATTTTGTACTTCTTGCTTGAAAATACAGCAGAGAGTGTGGGCATTGTAAAAAATATAAGTTTGAAATAACTGTATGGTCTTAATTCCTGTGTGATTCTGAAATAAGATAGAGACCAGAAGCTCATAAGATTTCATTTCAATAACTTACTCTTGAAATAATGAATTATTTGAAGTAATGGAAAAGGCAATCCTCTCTATTAATTTTTTATACATAGTTCTTCTAAGTGGGCCAGAAGTATAGACTTAAGCTTCCCTAAAGTTCTTGAATGAATGTTCAGATGTGGGTAAAGCCCCATCTCCCTTCTTCTAAGAGTTATGGTTCGGGGTTTTTTTTAATTGATGCATTGTTTTAAACTCATATGCAGGTGTGCCACCCATTTCATATGTGCAACACAAAGAGTCATGTGAAAGAGCCCTCCACTATTGTGACACCAAGGCATTTTTGTGACACAATTGAGAACTTCATTTTCTCCAAGGATGATTTTGAAGCTTATTTTCAAATTCAATTAAGGAAATCGTGTGATTTTTTTTTTTAAATTTTTTATAAACCAGCCATCTCCATAACACATCTGTTCCGAAAAACTTATTATTACAGGAGAATTTTTGTCTTGCTACTTCAGACCCTGATTTTATCGTTTACTTCATCACACTTTGATGCTAATCCATTTAAGACTTTTTTTAATGGAAGGTTGTGTTTTCTTAGCCATACAAGTATATCCATAGTTTTTAAAGCCTGACGTGAAGAACTTATTTTTTCCTTTCTGGTATCCAACATCTAGAACTGAAGACTGTAGGCCATTCATCAATGTGTTCCTATTTTTGGAATAAAGAATTCCAAAACATACCTACAATTTTGCAATTTCCATCCCATTACCCTAACTGCCAGAATTATTTTCACCTTCTGCTCCTTGCAAGTTTTAGATCCTCCCTTCACTGTATTCATACATATTGAATTTTCTTTTGAACATCTACATTGGTATAAAATCAATGCAATAAAATGGTTTATCTTGTTAGATTGTTCTGATTGTCATCAGGATTATCTACAAACAAATTTTTCCATAAACTTAACTATATCACTGACAAGAATAGCTCAAAATCCTTTTATAACTCTAAACTGATTTGCTTTTTCACTATGGACTGTATAAATTATTTAACAATATGTTTCTGTTATACACTGTACACATGTATAGAATTCAGCTAGTTAACTTAAACAGTCACTACTAATTTTTGTCCAGAAAAAGCCTAAATTCTGTTGATAAATCTACTCTTTCCTGCAGTGCAAAAATGGTACACTATTAACCATTTGAGAAGTCAGGCTCTGATAGTGTTGATTAGCTGATCTTTTCTGTTACAAAGGGTAGACAGAAACCTGCACAACAGGTTGTGGGAGCTTGTTTCACACAAGGCATTGTCTCATTACAATTTTCAGAATTAACCTGAAACTTGAAACTTTTACTGAGAAAGGCCAGTTCCAATACTAAGCCTTCCCAGTCTTGGTCGTGAATGGTACTAAAACTCCTGCCACACACAAAGTAGCGGATGGTTGACGGAATACTGCACACTTTCCAAAGATTTAGTGCCTCCTACCAGGTCTTGGTTCAGGACTTTATTTTGATGCTTTGTGATTGTGCCTGTTTTTAAATCATCATTATATGCTGCTATCTCACTATTTCAAGCCTGTGAATGTTGGTTCTAAGAAGCTAATTCAAAGAAGACAAAGCTACCTTGCCAAATTTAACTTTTCTGTTCCAAGGATTTTGTTAATTCAGCTTTGTCAGATGGGATATTATACCCGCTATCTAGTCATTCAAACTCGGAACAGAAAATGAAGTTCAATCTTAATTTGTTCTAAGATCAAGAGAGACTGGTAAAATCATGCTGTTCTGCATTCATTATCAAACCCTACAATAAGGAAATAATTTGCTTAAATTTCTTCTTGAGCTACAAAGATGGGAACACAATCAATTTTCAGAAATATCTGTGAAACAACTGCTACTGTGTCTATATTTCAAGCAGGGAAACTGAGTCAGAGAAAGGTTCTCATGTCTTGGACATGACTGCGTACAAATCAATAGCAGCACTAAGATTGAGGCTGAAGAATTAGTAGCTGTTGTGTGTTGACCCATTTCAACATAATAAACTACCAGGGCACATTTTTTTCACATTGCAGAAATTCCTTCTGTAAACTGCAGTGCTGGGTAACCCTGTAATTATGCATAGAGAAGGTTAGGACAAAAAAAGCCAATAATTTTTGGCTCAACAAGTTTACATGGAACTTCAAAAACTCACTCTCACTACCAATAATATTCATTCAAACAGCCATCTTAGGTCACTTTGTACTGCTTGGATGGCAGTGGAACAGATAATCGAGCCCTTATAGCATAGCATAAGGACTAGTTCTTATAGCAGCCTCAGAAACCCTTACCAACCTCAGTGAGGCTTTGTACTAGTGCAGGGATTAATTCATGTGGAACTAATTGCAGGACTGTGGCCTAAGTAAGAAACTGGTCTAGCTCTATTTGCTTGTTACCCAGTTGTCAAAATGTAGTGCTCATTAAGTGCAGAAACAAAAGATCCAGATGGATTCTTTATATCTGAGAGATGTGTTTCTCATATAAAAAGAAAATAATGAGTAACGCAGCAGCAGAACTTAAAACTTTGTTGAAAAGAAGAGAAACTCTTAGGCAAGTCTTTTAAACAAGAGTAATTCAGATGCCCTTCTTCTATGCATTTTATGATGTAATTTTACCTAAAAAAAGAGCCATTTAAGCAAAATGCACTTTAGCTACCTGACACTACAGAACCTGAATGAGACTAAACCAAATGCCTTCCAGTCCTGCCACTCTCTTCCATAACATGAACTCCATGCTTGATGCCATTTGCATTTTAATCACTTTTCTCTCCATCCTGTAATACTGTTCTATTTTCTGTTCTATGCAAGATATTTCTCGACTCCTCTAACTTAACCAACCTGCTGAAGTCCCTAAATCATGATCAGACAAACAGAGGTCACTGAATTGAGAGTTACAGCTGTTTGCTTTCACCAGCAGATGTCAATAATCTAGTGTAGGAGGCATGACAGCATATTTTCGCCAGCAAAATTTGGCATGAAGGTATTATCTGCTCTATGGAAGTACCAATCAAAAAATCTTTAAATAAAAGCAAAACCACAAAGTGATTAAGAATTGGAAGTAGAGTTGTCAAAACTGTTGAATGTTACAGCTCTTTCAGGATGTACTCAAGTTCTAACAAGATCTAGAATGGAGCTGGAATGCTCTGCTGCCTATCACTGACGAGCAGTTTCATAAAACATTTTAGGAAATCTGAGTCTGCCTATCTTTCAAAAAGGGCAATACCAGTCTTCTCCAAGGCACATTTCTATCAGTGGAAGCACCAACAGCCATACAAAATAGTTGCCTCAAGGAATTGATCTGGCTAAAAATTGACCCAGTAAAATAAATTCTTTTGCAGCAGGATCAATCCTCTGATCCAGCTTTCTACACAGTCACAGTTGACCCAAATGCCAGTACTAGACAGTCGGGAAGACCATGGAGTCATGAATGGAAAGGAGACATAGTTGAGTTTCACCATCTGTATGGTTAATGCGCTCCAGATAAAGCCATGTGTTATTTGGCTGGGTATAGAAGACCTAGATCAGATAGGCACCAAGCCATTTAACAATTGCAAATTGCAACTGGTCATGCCAGCTGACCAAATAACTAAATAAATATGCAAACAAAGCTGTTAGTGCCAAGTACAGGGCAAAATCTTCAAAGTTGTAGCTGGGAAATTTAGGTTGCTGCACGTCAGCCCATCTACAACTTCCATTTGTAAATGTATCTCAAGCATCATTTATCTGTTCCCAGAAAGATAAATGGATCCAGGCATTCCCTTGCTCCTGTCCCTCAGGCATTGAAACCCACCGCTTAATTATCCAGTAAGGCCTTCCAAAACTGATCATCTTCTTCTTTGCAAGTGTCAGTATTCCTGAAGGTAGGCGCCTGTGCAGCTGCTTACCTCCCACTTCTTTTTGACTGTGAAAAGACCAAACCACAAGGGGATTGTCAAATATGTCTGTCCTGGTTATCCCCTTTAATCTGAAGCACAGCTGCAGGATAAGGCCCCACAGAGTAAACAGGCATGGACAAGACTTCTGGAGACTGTTAGTCAGTATTTGTATGCATTGCGTACATGATTACACTCCAAGTCCCAGAATTCAAGACACTTGGCCACAGTAGCAGGGATTGTTTCCTTTTCATTAGCGATCAAGATATACCTTTGACAGTAATCCTGATTTTAAGAAATAGCAGCACAAAAATCCTTCTGAATAACTGTTCTGATTCTGGCCAGGAGAGGGTTAGTTTTTGCATTAGCCAGGAGGGGGCTTGGCTAGGATCCAGAGGTTATTCTATACCACCCAACATCATTTTTGGGGTGAGGGGAAGGGGCCCCTTCCGGGTCTTGGAGCATGTTGGGAATTTCTGTGTGGTGAGAACTTGTGTGTGAATAGTTCGCCTCTTGTACACTTTGTTATTAAAATTATTGCTGTTCTTTTTCTTATTTCATTTCTGTCTCCAGTAAATTGTTCTTATCTCAATGCATGACGTCTGCATTTTGTGCGTCCAGTTCTCCCCTCTATCCCACCACAGGGGAGAGGGAGCAGGGAACTGAGCAAGCTGTCCGTGGTTTGCAGTGTTTCACTGGGAACACTAAATTGGGAACACTGCTCCTAAACCATGACAATTTCAAGTTTTCAGTAGGACTATTCATAGTAGTAGATGATACTGGAGAAAGTAAATCAGTGTAGTAAAAAGTGTTACAATTAGATATGTCAAATAAGTACTCTACAGATGGTCATGTTCAGATGTTACTACTACTTTAAAAGACTGAGTAATGATATCTTTTTCCTCCCTTCAGGTGTAATTCTGGGATTTTCTCTTCGATCATATAAGTTGAGCTATCGGGAAGTGAAGTACTTTTCGTTTCCAGGAGAACTACTCATGAGAATGCTGCAGATGCTGGTCCTGCCACTAATTGTCTCCAGTTTAGTCACAGGTAAACAGAAACAAAACACAGCAAAACACACACACATTTTTCTGTTCTTTTAAATAATTTTATAAAGATGAATACATCCAAATCTAAAAAGTAAATATTCTATATCCTATAAGTGTTATAACCTGCAGAAAGACATAGCATTGCTATTGCTCTTTTAGAGACAATGTAATAAGACTTTTGAATTAATTTACAGAGAAACTGAAAGACGTTTTTCCGAATTCCAAGACAGAATAACTGTACAAGTTACTGTATGTGGCTGCTACGAAACTGACTCTGTACTCCACTCTCTTCCCTTACTTTCTGAACAGATATTTCCTCCACAATGTCCCATTGTTATCAAAGATAACATATCTCAAAAACACAGTGCCAAAACCCAAGAAAGTTGAAACTGTTGATTGTGGGCAATAACACACGCCTGTAACCACAGATATGTAAAATATCTGTCTGCCTCCTAGTGTTCCAGCAACAGATTAGAAAAAATGGAATCCTATCATAGAATGGTTTGGGTTGGAAGGGACTTTAAAGGGCATCTAGTTCCACCCATCCTGCCATGGGTAGGGACACCTTCCAGTAGACCAGATTGCTCACAGCCACATCAGACCTGTTCTTGAACACTGCCAGGGATGAGGCATCCACAGCTTCTCTGGGCAACACTGTACCAGTGCCCCATCACACTTAGAAAGATTTTATTCCTGATACCTAATCTAAACCCACCTTCTTTTAGTTTAAGCCATTTCCTCTTCTATCACTACAAGCCCTCTTATAGGCCCTTCAGGTACTGGAAGGTGTTCTAAGGTCTCCCTGGAACCTTCTCTTTTTCAGGCTGAGCAACCCTAATGCACTCAGCCTGTCCCCATGAGAGAGGTACTTCAGCCCTCTGATATTTTTCACGACTTCCTCTGGACCCACTCCAATGAGTCCATGTCCATAGGTGATAGATGGGATAGAATGGAAAGTTTGGAAGAAATTTCATTCCATCAGTTCTGTTCTGTTATCCTCTGGTCAGCAACTCTATTAAGCTTTGACCACTCTTTACCAAGTTGTTCCTCTAACTAGTGATATATTTAATTTCTTATGATGATATATGCTTTGGCATTCCACCCAAGGTTCATGGAAGACCTCTCAGATTTGTTATGAATGTTCAGGATGTACCTGTGATGTATTTATTCTATCAACTATCTGAAGAAAAGAAGGCATGGATTTTAGCCTATCAACAAATTGGAGAGCTTAATCAAAATCACCCACTGTGCAGTCCTAGGATCTAAAACACCAAATACACTACCTTGATTGACAGAGGATCCAGAGACTATAAGTTGTTCTCTAATTGATTGTCAAATATGTTAATATTAAGATCTCTTATGAGCACAGACTTCATATCTTCACAGAAACCAAAGGTAGTATGTATGAGTATAAGCTGTTAATGCAACAGCAGAAAACTAGGGTATTCACAATTACAAAATCCTTTGCCTTCTCATATTCCAAGCAAAAAGTGAAGTTTGTTTCTGTACACACACATTATATGGATACTGAAAATTAAATGAGCACTGAAACTAGGGAGTGATTTGTAAGTTTTGTAGGGGAAATGATGGTAGGTTTTAGTCCCAACCAGTGCATAATTCTGTTACATGTAATATTTTCTCCCATCTTCTTGTTCCTTTCACCTGCAGAACTCCCTAGGTTGGTGGGACACAGATAAAAGAACCATTAGAAGTAGAAAAGGAGAGACATTTACCCTTTTTCAGTGCCAGCTGAGACTGGTGCTGCTGCTCAATTTTGCAGGATGAATTATTGGAGGAGAATTTAACTGATGAATTCTCAATTCCTCATAACTCTGCAATCATACTGGTTCTCTCAGAGAGCTCAAGGTAAATCAGGAAACTAGGTAGATCATCTTATACAAGGATCTGAATGATTTTTAACAGTCTAAGTAGAAATACGTCGTTCAGGTAAAGATCAGCAAATTACCTTAGAGAGTCACAAGCATCACTAGGAGCTGGACCTTTGATAAAACAAGCTCATTTGCTGTTTCACCAGGTCTCAGTAGAGATTTTGTGAAATATCAGAAAAAACAGTTTCCAAGTAATCCTAATCTGAAAAGAAACTTCATTCTCTGGATTCAAACAATACCCTCCTTTTTTATGTGTTTTTCTTTCCCTTTAAAGCCCTTTATCCTTTTTTTATGCCTTTTTTTTCATAACAATGATTTCCTTTATTATAGACAGGCATTTGGCAAAGAGAAATCTTCTCTTCTTCTATTGGTAAGATTTGTCCTACTATCATACAAGTGCCTTGTAATATTAAATGGATTATACTTAGAGTTTCCCTTTGAAGTAGAGACAGTAACTTTCAAGGTGAATAACAACATTTTAAAGTTCTTGAGCTGGGTAGGGAACAATCAAAGGAAACTCAATGCAATCCACAAATAGCAGATTCAATTTCTTTTTAAAAATCATTCAGTACAGCAGGACTATGCCCTTTTCATGGGAATAAAATACTCTTCTGAGTTCATTCTAAAATCTGTGGAAAAAACCTGTTTTCTACACTGAACAATACCTCATTTAGCTTACAAATTGCTTTTTAAAAAGGATGTTATTACGTATTTGCCGCAGAACTCTCATACACAAATGAAGATACAGGCATTAGTGATTATCTAAATAATAATTAAATATAACCTTTATAGTTGTACTACTGTGCCATTTGATGTATGGTTGGATTCTTTTTTTACACATTACATAATTCGCTGGATAAAAGTCTAATACTTCTCAAGTCAGTCTTAAGACCACTCAGTACCCTTAAGCCAAATCTCTTATTTCCTGTATTTTGTTTGGCAAAGCATAGTGGATGCCTCTTAACTAATCTTGAAGTGACTCCTCCAGGTCTTCATGCTGATAACATACTTGCTTCTTCCAATTGTCAATTATTTGAATAAATATTTTGCTGTTTGCAGGAGCGACAGTGTCTCCTAGATATGATACTCTGGGTTTCCTTTTGTATGGATGTAACTGTGGCAAAACCATAACCTATGGTCTCTGAGGTATTAGAAATAGGCTGGGGATGGTTACATTCCCTTGCAAACTTTGTGAATGTCAAAGAAATTAGAATAAAATCAAGCTAATAGTTAATGGGCTGTTATATAAATAAAAGATAAATTGAGAAACTGAAGACTTCCGCTATACAGTTCTGATGGTTATTTACAGACCTCAGGAAAATAAACTTTCCAAGGTGAAGTCAACCCAGTCACATTTCTTTACCCCTTGTTTCTGTATTTCACGAAAGAAGCAGAATCACATTCAGAGGCTTTTAGCCACCTTTGCCTTATGACTCACCATCATTGCACGTGGTTCAAGCAGGTATGCAGCTTTCTCTATGAGATTCTATCTTCTGATGCGTGTGTTACCAGGCATGTACTAACATCTGCTTGGGAGAAAATGGAGCTTATTTGCATACCATTCACCATCTTTTCATGTTTATAGGAAAATATGATTATATGCATGTCTATTATTTATTTTTGTGGTCTAGACACAAATTCAGCTGCGTACTCTATGTTGGGCTTTATTGTCTACAGTCTTATTAAAATGAGAGAACTCCTAAGTCAGCACTCCCAATTGGGATCTCATATAAAGTCAAAGCAAAATTAAAATATGATGTATGAGAGGCAATATAAATAACCAAATAAATAGATTAAATTCCCATTTGGATTGTATTATTGCCAAGTCTTTAATATTAATTTAAATATGAATTCTTATACAGAGGACTGAAAATTTTGCTCTGTTTCTGTTTTGAATTTGCAGCAGTTATAGGAGAAAAAATATTTTATGCTTTCTCATTTCATTTCAACTTGAAACATCTGACATGAAAACTGTTTGACACAGTTATTTTAAAATACACATTGTCCCTAAAAGGTATATAAAATAAATATGTATGCATATGATAACAATTCCACTCATCATGAAATTGGCAAAGCTGGAGAAAATTGCATCAGCAATAAGAGCCCTATGCATTAATATTTTTTGAGCTGTTGCAGCAACATAATAATGAAATTGAAATTCCAATCCTTAAAACTAGCCCACAAGTTTTTTTCTGTGTGTTTCAGTTATTCACTGAATATAATGTCATCACAATGAGGTATCTTTTCCCAACAAAAACATTTATTTCCTGAAATCCTTTCCACGAAAAGATTCACAACCAGTCTTTATAAAGAGCACAATTTGAACATAACATTTGTGAGAAATATTAAAGCTGGAGAAATTTTATGAGGTTTATTTGCAAATATTTTGCACAATTCTAGTCATAGTTCAGTTTAATAGACTGGTTCTTTTCCTTCCACAAAGTTTTAAGAGCTTGGAATTTAGTTTTACAGGGATGACTATTTTTAAATGCAAGTGAACAGGGATTAAATTCTGTGCTCTTCTTTCAAATATCTTTGTCTGGTAAATCGTAGCAAAGCATAAGAAGCCCATTCAAGACCTGACACTAGCTTTTCCTTTTGCAGAAACATTAAGTCTACAGTTTATTTAGTAACACACATCAAGATGGGGAAGGAGAATAGGAGTATAGAAACAGTGAAACTGAGGTCTGCTGGCTCACCAAAGATTATACAGCAATTGTAGAATCAAGCAAAGATCCCATTTCTGAATACCAATATGACACACTGTGCACTAGACAATACCAGTTGTCCAAACTGTGATGGGAGTAACACTAATATGGTGCAAATGGGTCTTAACCACACATCTTGTGTGCAAGATTCTCTGCAAACACAGATGGTGAATCTCCTTCCAAAAAAAGAAGGCTGTGTGGAAAAACAGTGTAAAAGAATGAGTAGAGAAGATTTACTTCAAAGAAGAAGAGCATTTAAATATGCAGATTGTATAATGTCTTAGTTTATATTCACTCCTCTTCCTAATTCAAATAATGACTTAACTTTTGTTAATGGGTTCTGGAAGACACAGAAACTTCCCTGCCTCTATGGGGTTTCAATAACAGTCGACAACACTGAGTACTGCAGGAAGACACAAGTGATTTTGTTTGGGGCAGACTCAGAGACATAAGGTTTTGTCTCGAAACTTTATTAAAATGTTCCTAGTAGTTACTGCTGCAAAAACTATAGAAAGTATTGACTAAGAGCAGAAAGAGGGTATTTCCATGAATGGATGCTTCCCAACTAACCTCAGATGTGCATATGATGCTTTTGATTTCAGCTACCAAAGGAATGCAATGAATGGTGCCTGCTAAAAACATTCAGTAAGGAATAAAGTCTATCCCCTCAATGAGATAAAGGCACACAAAGTAACTCAAGTAGTATAACAAAGCACTCTCAGGGTTCACAACTAACAGACAAGTTGTAGCTGCAGTTCCTTAAAAGTGCCTAAAACGAAACAAGGGCATTGTTCAAGCAACTGAACTTGAGATATGCTCCATGTCACTCCCTTGCCTAAGTCAGGAAAAATGCAGCATTTGGACATGGACATATTCAATTGCAGAAAAGCCAGTTTTTTCCCAATGCTACTTGTGGAGGCAAAATGTGGAAAGTCAGAGTTGTGAGATGTTGTATAACCTTAGGCAAATCATGTTTTCCTTTTGTATCTCTGCTTTTTTTGTCCCTTCAGATGTAGTGCTGGTGAAGTGTTGTTTGGGGTTTTTTATAGCTACTAGGCAGAAAAGAAGATGACTATATGTGATGGAAAACTCAGCAGATGCATATAGCTATTTTAGTTATATGTATTTAGGTTTTAAACTAGGTTGTATGACAGGGGACTGTGATACAATGTCTCAGCCTCCCACATCCAGATAGCAGATGTACATTGCCTTCTGCAAAGACATAATTCCAGAACACAGTCTAATGTTGTAACACTTAAGAAATCAAGTTTTATATTTGCCTTTCTGACATTGAAATGAGACAGTAAATGATCCGTGAAATGTAACTAGATGCAAATGCTATCAATCATATCAAACCCCTATCCTAGTAGTTTCTTTTCATTTTGGCAACAGCAGTCTCCTTCATTAACATATTAAATTAGTAGCAGTAAACATAAAGGGCCAGAATTTCTCTTTTAGTCTCTTAATCCGTCATATCAGAGCACACAATAGGGAGGTGTCATAAAGAGACTTGTGCACTACCTCTTCAAAAAAAGAGGCTGTGAAACCAACATGTGTCTAGATTTGTTGAATCCATAGTGCTTGAAGCCTCTAAGTAGCTCCTGTGTTCTCCTGTCTACTGGCTGAGAAGTGTACTGTGGAAAAAAGGCTGTCGCCTACTACAAGGTCCCAGGTGCTGTCTCCTATCAGCTACAATATTTATGGTAATTTCAACATATGGAAGGTCTCTCATTCGGGCAGAACAGACCTACGGAGCCAGTTATCGTTATCTCAGGGAAAAAAAAAAAAAGGAGAGACCTAGCAGTAATTCCCTTTAATTCATTCTGGCAGAACAGACAGATGACCAGTGCCTGTGAAACATCTTAGCACTTGCAGTTAAGCTGGAAGGTAAAAACATTAATAAAAGTCAGTCTTAGGCTGCTGTGTTTAAGAAAAGTTTAAGAAACCCAGAGTTCCTGATTCAGTTCATATAGTTCATACACAAAAACCAAGAAGCAGTTAAGCAGTGTTTGGTCAGTTTAGCTGATCACCAGAACAATGAATCCATTTTCCAAATTCTAAAAATTGGCATATTTTCTGATTTTCCCAAAATTCTGATTTTTGCAAGGTCTAAAGAAAGAATTTTAGAAGTCAGAATAATAAATATGCACCAAACCAATAAAAAGTTTTACACTGATCTCAGCTGACTCCAGTTACAGGGAAAAGAATTAACAAATTCTCTCTGAGTAAAGCACTTCTTGGATTGTCAGTGCATTTGAACTGCCTATGTATTTGTATTAGGATCTCTCTGCAGAGGAATCCTGTAGACATCTCCTGTAGTAGTAAGCCTGCTATGAGTAACCAATCCGTGGACATCCTAGGAGTGTATTATTTTTTCATTTATGACTTTCTTTTAATGCATAAAATATGATTTTAAAAGTAACTTACCTTCTTTTTAGGCAACTCTTCCCTCTCCCTTCTCCCACCCAAAGCTTCATAAGCATGTCAACATTGTAAAAGCTGAATCGCACAGCAGTTTTAATTTTATGCACTTGTACTATTCATGCACACATGAGTTCATGCATTCATGTAGGTATTTGCATATGCAATTTACATAACTGGATGACACAGTTATTTAATTTGAACATCCACCTACTTTTTCACACAAATAAAGGAAAACTCATGCTTTGATTTGTGTGTGTCCAAAATAGAGACCCTCTTAAAATGTGGGCATATAAATTGCTAAATTAGTAGAGATTCAGTTAACTGTAAACAGAATAACCTGTTGGGTTTGCCCAATTGAAGAAACATTACAAATACTGATCCATGTTCAGAAACAATTTCATCTCAGACTAGCATCTTTATGGTAGATTCAGGCCATCAGCAGCTGAAAATATACAAACAAGAAACTGTAACATAGCTATTATAAAGACTTTCCCTTCAGTACCTGCATTTCTGTGTAAAGCAAATATTTATCAAGCCTGGCATGTATCTTTTAATAATCATTATTTGTATAGGCACTCAAAGGTGAAAGAATTGGAGCCTTCTTAAGTTGTTATAGTCCACAGTCTTTAAGGGAATGTGAGCAATATGTTTCATAATTATGCCACGCAACTGAAATATTTTGGACAAATATTTTTAAAGTTAAAAAACTGAGTTTAAATAGCAGGCAGCTACATTAAAAAAAAATAAGAAGAAAAACAGTTAGCTTAGGAAGCATTCAGCACCTAGAAACATCAACTTTCATGTCAAAACACAAAAGAAATGATGTGCAGATTCTGAGCATGCTGATCAGTTAGGAAATAAACTATACTCAGCATTTTGCAAGACACGGATGTTAGAAAATCATAATGAAATATCATGAGTATTTATACAAAAAATGTATCTTTGGGTGGAACCTCTTCCTCAAAAGCTGCTATACATCTTAATCTGTGCAAATACTAAAAGCAAGGACTTCAGAAAGGTTCATGAAATTAAATTATAACTCATTATTTCTGAACCATTTCTCAAACAATTTGGCAATAGGGGATACACAGAAATCTATCTTCATAAGAGCCTGAGAGAACAATTCTAAGTGAATTCTTAGTCAGATCTGACTAAGAATTAAAATGCAATAGCAGCAGAGATTAAATTCCTGAATAAAATGACAGTCTGTATAAGATAAAATTTGATTATATAAAAAAGAAAACCTAAGCAGGACAAGGAGCATCCAAAGTCAGAAAGCGCACAGCAGTGTGGTTTTTTAAGTCTTAGTCTCTGCGAGCAGCAGTGCACAAACAGCAGGGGTGTTCAAGAACAAAGTCTGCAATAACTAAAGATAGTAAAACTAGAAAACTCCTCTAAAATAATTCAATTTTGCTAGTGGTCCTTAATTGAAGGCTGATTTAAACTTCATTGCAAAGTACAACTTTAGTTGCTGCCCAAAGTATTGAATAACAGGTTGTTATACTTTTATTCAGTTTGCATTCTGCATGAGATTCCAGCTGAATTGACAATAGGGAGCAACTTCCCACCCACAAAGACTTAGTTTTGCTTTTATGTCTTAGTTCAAATGCATAACATCAATACTTTGCTTGCTGACACAACAAAAATCAAAAACTGTTTGAATGAACGCATATGAATTAAAGCATCTTGCCTGAGCACTGGTGGACCATTGTAAAACCACACTGTCTCTTTCTTAACATTTTAGTCAAGGGCAGAAGGACTGAAAACATATTAAGGAAAACTCAAAACACTTTTTTGAGTTTAATACAAATATGTGTTTGTGGATGCTGAAAAGCTTTGTTAGAGAAATCTTTCAGCTTTCTGCAGTGTTCTGTGAGAACTTTGAAGTTCTCACAGAAGCGATGAAAAACACTGCTATGAGTTGTTGTAAACTAACTCTTTATCTTGGGTTTGTTATGCAAGATTGTTATGGTTCTAGCCTTCTGATATTTTGGAATAAGTGTCTTAGAGCTTGACCAATCTCCTCAAGGGGTGGATGGCCAAGCACCCAACTGTCTTATGCCATTCAACACACTCTTTGCGAACCCTATTATAAAAGATGAATTAATTAATTAATTAATAAAGATTCAAAACTGCTTCCCTTCTGAAATTGCCGTGCCATTCCTTGCCGTTAATGCCACGCACAGCGACATGTGTTGGTTACAGAAAAACAACAGACCTGAAAATTAAAAACCTCAAAAATATTACAAAATGTAAAATCATCTACATTAGTTTAAAAATGGAAAATACTTGGTTTCACATTTTGTACAGTAAAATGTCCAAAATGCAAAACCAACTCTCAGCATTTTGAGAATTAGGACACTGAGAGCAAGCATTTTGTTCAGGATATTGAAGGTTGAAAGTGTAAAGAATGACGTCTTCAATAATGAATGAGTCTGTGATAACATGACAAGTGAACTAGAATGGTGCCAAGTGCAAAGTAATACACCTTGGAAAGGGGAACAGGATACACCTATAGCACACCTAATCACGAGTTCTCAGATGGATATTAGTACAGCCAAGAGTTCTCAGACTCACTTTAAACAGTCCAGAGAGGGTGACAGGGCTTATTACTGGAATTAAGTTCTAGTAAAATGCAAAGAGGAATTAAACAGACTTCATTTTTTGGCTTGAAAAAGATACAATCATAGAAGTTGCTGCAAAAGTCCACAGAAATCATGAATCCTTTGTAGAGGCTTAGATGGAGTAACTATTTATATTCATATATCCTAAATATTTTCCATAATATAGGAAAAATAGCGTGTCCAATGAAATAAAAAGAGCATGCATTTATATCAAAGAAAAGGAAGTACTTCTTCACACAAGACACAATTCAATTGTGTTGTATAGCACCACAAGCCAAAAGTTTATAATTTGAAACTAAAATTAGAGGCTTCACAGATACAGTCATCACTGGCTATTAAATTTGTGGAGCTAGCAATTTAGCAAGGCCCTAGATCCCACTGCTCCCTTGTTGCAGGGAGGGCAAACAAGGGCAATTAACTCTATCCTTTTCTGTTCCTCACAGTCTTTCAGAAGAACCTGTTGTCAGATAAATGTGAAGACAAATGGGTTGGGAGATCATTGGATTAATTTATTTCCCACAGTTTTATGTTCGTTTTGCACTCCTTAGAAATTCAGATCAGATTGACGGGAGCTCTGTTTTCACTTGCTAAGATTTCACCTACCAATTACTCTGAAACATTGACTACTCTCTACAGTTCCAGCTTTCTGACACACACAGCTCTTCAAGAACCAGTTCAAAACCAAGGAAAAACCATTCCAGGATTTAAGAGTCATCTCACCTTCAACAGACATTAACTCACTCCATTGGCATGAAATTAGACTTCAAAATAAAAGAGCTAAAGCAAGCCATATGTCAAGGAAGAGGGAAAGAAATATGCACAACAATATCGGCAGCTCTTAATTATTCCACTCTTGGGAACTTTACTAATAGCAAGAGTGTAAAAGCCGCTATCAAAATGTGACAAAAAACAGCCAGAAAAATTGTGAAGAGTTCCACACAGCATAGTTAGGTACACAAAGGCTTCTTTCAGGCTTTATCAGCTTTCACTTTCCTACTCCTTCTACCTCCTTAGCTCTTCCTTGAACACCATGATCTGCGCCCTCACTTCCTACATGCAAATACAGCACAATTCCGTCTTATTTTCTTCCTTGTCAGTCTGTCTTTGCTGTAACTGCTTGTGAAAACTGGAGGAATCTAATGAAGAGAGTTCCTGAGGCTGGATTTTGGGAATGCCAGGAACATTACTGGAAGTACTTGCACACCAGAAGAATTAACACGTATCATTGTTTCTTCAGCACTGTGAAATGTGACAAAATACAAAGTACTTTCTGAACAACTGCATCAGCTGCATAGGTCATTATAGAACATGCAGAAAGTTGACACTTTCAGAAACAAGGTTCTGTGATACTGACATAAGTTCCTCTAGCCTTGTTTTCACTCTGATTTTTTTTCTGTTTTTTGATGATGGATAGTTGTTGACTTACAACATATTATTTCCCCTTAATTCTCAAAGCTAATTGCTCTGTCTTCTACATACTCTCCTTCAGACATGTATCGGGATTATAAACTTCTATAAGGCAAATCCATCATTGTCATCATTACTGGAGGCAGAGGTACTGAAAGCCAGTGTCTTGACAGCATTGGTGGAAATTCCACCTGAATTCTGAGCAATGGAAAACGAGGAGAGCCACTGTGGACTACAGGACCTACATGACTCAGGCCTTGGGTCTGGATTCCAGTAAGATGTTGGATTGTCTGGAAGAGGAGGAAGGCTTCCCAGATAATTTTCATCCTAGTATTTCAGCCACATGTCACAGCTCTCACTGGTGGGGAATAAGAAGGAGAAAACAGAAATACTCAGAACAAAAATGTCTAAAAATTTGTTGAGACTACAGATATAACTCAGGACTAGCAATATCTGGGATTTGAGTTATATGTCAGAGAGTCACAAAGCAGTTCCTGCATCTACTAGAATTCTTTTCATCCAGACACTCCTGGTAGTGCATGTTTTTTTCTTTACTTACAGTTTGTTCCTGAATATATTCTATATCCTCCAGTTCAGATATTGAGAAATGAACGCAACAAAATATAAATGATGCTGTTGTATATGGTGTGGAGAATGTCTCAAAAGATAATCATTGCAAATATATAAGAGCTGGCCACATCGATAGGATTGCTTTCTAGTTCATAGTTCATTTTTATAGTTGTTAACCTTTCACAGAGACATGGCTGCACAGGGTAGAATATATTTTCCTTATTCCTTTGTTGCCATGTTGTATCCAAATGAATGCCTGAGACAGTCACGAACATGGCAAAGTATTTGCTGCAGCCTAGAATCTCCTCACAGAATTGCCAGTCTTTTTTAATTGGGTGGAAAGTCTCTTGGTGTAAACTTTTTCAGACTCACACAGTCAGATCTGTTTTTCTTCTCACAGGTGAGTCTAGGGTTCGGCTGTTACATTGCTGAAGTTTGATAAAAAACTCTCGTGACATAACACCAGTCCCAGAAATTACTGGGGTTCTGTGATGGTGGCTTACTCCAGAAAGCAGCAGTTTGGACCAAGTCTGGACATGCTCTGCCACTTTTATGCACTGCATCAGATCGTTCACTTGACCCTCCCTGATGTCTCATTTCTCCATGTCACAAGGCTTTGTTCCTTTGGTTGTCTCTGGGACTTGATCTTCCCAGAGAGATTTACTTGATTTGACTGAATGATGCCACTGATAAACACTGCAGCAAAGCTACATAAATTTACCTAAACTCCAATCTATTAATCTCTGCAAGGCAGCAAGTGCTATCTGAATTCCAGAAGTGAGAAAAATAAACTTTACACGCCTTTACCTGTCCTCACGGTAGTCCTTTCTTGAGTTGTCTGTCTATTTCTCAGGTCAACAGAGCTTGTATTTTTAGTGTTTTTGATCTTGGACAAATGCATATTGCATTTCCAAAGGAAAGAGGGATATGTTAAAGCAGTACAAATGCTGATTCCTCAGAGGTTTGCGCACTTAGTAAAAAAAGGCAGTTTAGTACTCCCCAAACTTTCAGTTCCTGCTAGTGTGGACACAGTCATACATACAAAACTAGCAAGAAAAGCACCTGGAATGTCAAGCTGTCAAATTTTGGTTCATTGGGTCACCAGATACAGAAGTTCTGTGTATTCCTTCTATCAACAGTATCTTGAAAAGATGTTTTTCTCTCCAGGAGTCTCTCAAAAGAAGATATACTAATGACGATCTACAAAGACAAGTAAAAACTACTGGAATACACAGGGACTTGTGGGGAGGGGGTGAAAAAAAAAAAGAGGAAAAAGAACTATCATGTAGAAAAGAAAAGATAAAGTGCTTTACAGTTTCCCACAGCTGAATAGCAATTCAATTCTAATACTGAGGGATTAACATGCAAATAAAGAAAACTCGACATTTGTGCCAACAGAAGATTTCAGATCTTAATGCTGTTCTTAAAGAACCATCATCTCTGGAAGTCAAAAATCAAAACACACTAAACTCCAGACGTCCTGGTTGTAAAAAGAAGCTCACAAGTAGGTCCTAACTATATTCTGAAAACTCAAGAGTCACACAACAAAGAGCACTTGTTTGAAAAAATTTTGGGATTTACCATATTCCATTATTTGGAGAACATGACTTCTGGTTCCTGATTTATCAGATCTGGTATTAATGTTCCAGCAATATTCATCTTCTCTACTTCACTGAAGAGCCTGAAGGGCTTCAAGTGTATGACGAGTTGTGAAGAGGTTTTTGGACTAAGTACATTCACACAAATATTTATTTAGATGTCTCAGTTCATCATATTTTCAGAATCAGACTTTGGTTTGTTATAATTGTATACTTAAACAGGATTAACTCTTTTTCAGATAAATGCATTTCTTTATCCTCAGACAATGATACAAGTAGCTCCTTACTGGTGGTAGATAAGAAAAAAAAAGTACAGCATAGCACTAGAAATACACTATTTGCACCACACTTAACAAAATGATTCTGTTTCTTTCCTCATAAACAGCTCTCTCAGTATTAGAATTTTCTCTTTACTCACATGAAAAGCTAAATACTTTATTCTGTTGTTTCACCACCCACTTCTAACTTATTTCTGAATACTTAGATAATATCAGAGCTTCTCCAGTGAATGTAGTTTCTTTTCAGAGCTAGAGATAAAGTAGGTTTTGGTCAAGAGTTCACCTAATGAATGGCTATTTCATTAATGAACACATTCTTGCACTGAAAATTAGCTTTGTCCGGATTTTACAATTTCAGTATGTCCTAATTCCCCAAAGTCTGAAAACCAAGTAAGACAACATCTGCTTACTAAGCCTGGTTAACATCTGTCTCATGGCCAATGAACCTGTGCAAAGGACCATCATCCATTAAGAAAATAAATCTTTCAAGTTCAAGATAGGATGATAACTAGTTTGTTAAAAAAAAATAGGCTGATTTTCTGTTCTACAGAACATCACAGTCCAGTAATAAGAGTAACCTAAAAGAACCCGCTTTTCTCTTTCACTTATTTAGTTTGAAATCAGCTCATTTTTTTTTTTGATATCTCTGATCTTTCATAGAAATTCATATTCTGAATCTTGCCAACAAGCAGATAATGCCCAGATGGCAACTGTATAGCACTTGAATTGTGGATGCCAAACCCTCTGCTTCAGCTGTACTTAGCACTGTAACATCCCAAAAAAGCGTAATAATATTATTAAAAAGTACTGATTGCTACTGTCAGGCATTCCAGAGAAAGTATTAACTTCTTTCCATTGCCTCCTACAAGTCCGTAAGGTGAAGAAATAACAAAGGAAAAAATGTACGTCTTTGATGTTGCAAGGCTGTAACTGAATCAGTGACCCAAAGTTCAAGAGGTCATTGAAACAAAAGAGAGAAAAGAAGGAAAACAAAAGCCTGTTCACATGAAACTCCAATTCCACACTTTCTTAATGAGTTCTCAGAAGAGCCTTAACATCATTACTGAATCGTGAAAAAACCCCACCAAATTATAATGACAATTTAAAATATAATAGACTAATTGCAGCTGAAGTAATGACTCCTCAGTATTCGTATGGCATATTACGAGAGGACCTTAAATTCACAAATAGAAACTACTTTTTTCTTAAACTTGATTTGATTGTTACTCATTAAATTCTTGGGGGGAATTTAGAGTTTAATTAAGTTCTGATTTACTCCTATTAGAAAAAGGAAAAATGTTATCCTGTTATGCATTAAGATATCCTCATTCATTATTTAATGTATCAGCTAGTGGATTATAACTGGGGTTTTAAAATACTACTAGTTCATAAATTCAATAATGTCTATACAATTTTTTTCAAATAATTTCTGCATCAGATCCCACTCTCTTTAAATAGACTTGATTATATGTGATAAAGGAAGTCTCAGATAGTTTCTAGATTCATTATCAACACAGGATTCAGTTTTTGATAAAAAACTTTATGTGCATGATTTCTTTTATCAAATGCAAGTTCTTGTGATTCTTTAAAAATAAGAATCCAAAAGCAGTCTGCATTGTCTAATTAGTTACTGCTCTGCAGTTGCTAGTTCAAATAATGACTTAGAGACATGAAAGAGGGCTGTGTATTTCCTTTTGACATGGATAGATATTGTGTAGTGGTGCATCTTATTTGTGACTGAACTCTCAGAGGAACTGAGGCATCACTGTATTAGGTCTTTCATGGATGTCAGTACACGTTTGGGCATGATGTCTTTCAGGACAAACCTCCCCAGACTGAGAAGATGTTATACCAAGATCCCTGTCTTAGAGAGATAACTCAGATATCTAACTTTTATTGTTATGGGGAGCAGAATAGCAGTGGCACAATGGAGTTTCACTCAAAGAGATTTATGTTGCTACAACACAGATAATACCTCAACTTGGTGGAAGTTAAAATTATACTTGAAGTGTGAAAGGAGAAAAGTCAGCAAACAAAATGTGAATCCATCAAGAACAGTGCATGTAATCATACACAGTGCTGCAAAATAGAACAAACTGAAAAAATGCATGGCACATGGGGAGGAATGTAATAAACTAAAAGGATTATGAGGACATGTAAACACCAGCAGAGTGTGTGCAACACAGACAAAAGGAAAGCACTAGCTCCATGAGCAGCTCATGGAAGGTCAATGGGGAAAACAGCAGCAGGTGAATGAACTGCAAGCTTGAAAGCAAAAGGAGCACTTAAAACTTTTAAGTTGGAAACAGATGCACAAATCGATGTTGTATCACCAACAAGATTTATTAAAAAAAAAAAAACAAAACAACAAAGCAGAGCTATTTTGATTATTAATAAACTGGTGAAAGAACAGACAGTAGCTACTGCAACAGCAGAAAACATGGAGGGTTCTTTGGTGAGCAAACAGTTAGTTGTGCAACTTCAGATTACCCAAAAAAGCAAGTCTCACTATACATGCCTAAAGGCAACATTAGTCTGTTTCCAAATTATCTTAGCATTGCTGAATTAACAAAGAATGTTCTTAAGGTTTTAAAAATTGTGCTAAAATTAAAAATCCAAGCAGAAATCCAAAGGCCAGGTTGTTGCCAGATCCATTAGTCACACACTGCCATTGGTTCAAATCTTTATCGAGTCACATCCAACTGGGCAAAGCTTCCTTCCAAATGATGGTTGCTGCATGAACTCTATAAAATTAATTAATATAAGTGTCTCTACAGGCACTTGTTACATATCCAAGACGTAAAAGAAAAATATTTTTTGCACTAGACTGCACTACTAGCTACTGTTTCTTTATGGACCCTTCTAATCTCACATTATTTTTTCAGTAGCAACTAATGTACATCCCAAGTGATTTAATATAGTAAATAGTTTGTAGCTTTGTCACACTGTATAGAGCCAGTCGGAAAACAGAAGCACCATACATTTGTGGAATGCTGTTTAATAAGTGCTGCACATACAAAAACATGTCAGTGAAGAACTCCAGGCACAGCCTGCCAAAACTCAGACCAGCATTTTAGCAAATTAAAAGTTTGCACATGTGTTTTGAGGAATTGCATTATGGATTTTTATGGAGCACTGAGTAATGCGCTCAACACCATCCAGAAGGCAAATGTCACTTGTATCTTGATAGGATGCAGTGCTTTTCATGCTTAAAGCAGGTATTTTTGGCAACATATTCAGAATAAATGAAAACTATTGTTTTATCCTCTGGGAATAGGATAAAAGTCTTACAACTACTAGCATATTTATTTCAGTCTTGCAACAACATGCACTTTAGGATTTAAACTAATTTAACGTGCTTTGGCTTATCAGCTACCAAAATAAACTTGTTCCCTGATTGAACTGAAATAATTTACCACATTACATTATGCTTTTTCATAAACAAATATACTTATTTCTTTCACTCCTTATACAGAAAATAATCAGCTTTATGCCCAACATAAGAATCCCGTTTCCAGGAAAGCTTAGTCCAAGTGTCTGGACATAAAAGGATGTCTTTTTAGAATTGCGCTGTGCAGGTAGCAGTAGTGTTTTGTTACAAAAAAAAATTTTGAGCTGCTATTTTCTGTGTTCCTGGGTCTCTGATTCTTGGCTTGAAGACAGTCGGTTCTTTGTACTCTGTTATTACAATGAGGTAACCAAAGAAAGAGAGTCTTGGTTTGAGACTGTCAGCTGTTACTAATCACTGCTCCATGGCTTGCTGTGAATCCCTGCTTGCATCTCCCTCCTGCTCTGCTTAGCACACATAAAGAAGATAAATTACTCCCTAGTTTCCCTTCAAAAAGCATATTGTTTGTCACATTCCAATACTGTGAGGAAAAGACAGAATAATGCGAATAGTTAAATGAGTATCTCAACAGCCCCACAGCAGGGTCCTTCTCAGGCAGATGTGTTTCAGGAAACGTACTTTCCTACTGGTTCTTCAAATGTATCCTGTTATATTGCAAGCCTGAAAAGCAAGCCAACTATACTTTTCAGAACAGAAGAGCATAATCCTGCAGGAGTTTCCATGTAGTAATGTAAGCATCAGTGACACTCAGTAGATGCACCAAGGGTACCATATTGACTTACTTCATTTTACCAGGAGGTGTTATACTTTGTTGTTTTAGCAACAACAAGCAGAGTATGGGGTGGTTTATGAAATTCTTCTTTGCCCTCAGTGACTCATACTGACAGAGAGAAGAATTTAAAAGGAAGAAACATAGAACGTTTTGCCTTGGAAGGGACCTTTAAGGTCATCTAGTCCAACCCCTTGCAATCAGCTGGGACCGCTTCAGCTAGATCAGGGTGCTCAGAGCCCTCTCCAGCCTGACGTGGACTGTTTCCATGATGGGAGAGCCACCAACTCTCTGGCTGAGAGTGTTTCAACTCCCTCATTTTAAAAAAGTTCTTCTTTATGTCCAGTCTCAATCTACCCTCTGTAAAGCTATTACTCCTTGTCCTGTTATAACAGACTCCACTAAAAAGTTATTCCCCATCTTTCTTACAGGCCTTCTTCATGTACTAGAAGGTGCTAAAAGGTCTCCCCATAGCCTTCTGCTCTCCAGACTGAACAACCCCAATTCCCTCAGCTTGTCCTCAAACAGGAGGTGCTCCATCCTTCCGATATCTTTGTGGCCTCTGGACCTGCTCTAACAGGTCCACGTCTTTCTTGTGCTGAGGACCCAACAGGTGGATGCAGTGCTCCAACCCCCCCGCAGATGGGGTTTCATGAGGGCAGAGTGGAGGGGGAAAATCACCTCTCTTGACCTGCTGGCTGTGCTTCTTTTGCTGGCTCATGTCCAGCCTCTCCCCCACAGCACCCCCAAGTCCTTCTGGGCAGGGCTTCTCCCCGACTGTTCATCCTCAGCCTGTGCTGATACCAGGGGTTGCCCTGACCCAGGTGCAGCACCAGAACTTGGCCTTGTTAAACCTCATGATGCTCCCATGGACCCACTCCTTGAGGTTGTCCAGGTCCCTCTGGATGGCATCCAGTCCCTCAGGCATGTCAAACACCTCTCTCCTTGGTGTCATCTGCGAACCTGCTGAGGGTACCCTCAATCCCACTGTCTGTGTCATTGATGAAGATATCAAACAGTGCTGATCCCCTCACAGACTCCTGAGGGACCTCACTCATCACTGATCTTCATCTGGACATTGAGCCATTAACCAATCAAATTATTTGTGCATTGAAATAAGCAAACTAAGATGAGAGTAAGGTGGCGGAATACCCAAACATGGAAATTGTTAGGATAAAAATTGCTGTTGATTTGAACTTCAAGCTCAGTAAATTTTTAACCGATACTGTAGAATATATTTCTCTGCTGTATCAGAAGGCTAAACTTGATGTCCCAGGAAATAATTTCCAGCCTGGATCACTGTCATATTTTTTATAACAATTAAAATGCACTGACACCAAGGAATAAGTTTCATAAGGTGAAGCTATTCTACTGAAAGAGCACTATCAGTGATGAACCACAGCAAAATGGTCTTTCAATATTCATGATTAACTGAAAGGTAAAAATCACTGTAAAGCCAGTAGAGATTATTTGGGCCCCTTCCATTTACATCACTCAATGATGTTCAGACATTATCGTGCCATGGTTTCAAAAAAATTCTCCTCCTAAGGACTAAACTGTGGCTAAACCAGCAGGTGTTTGCTAGTTTTCTGCCCTAAACATTCTTTCCTTCTGCTTGTAGAAGTTCTGGTGTTAGCATGACACAATTCTGGGACGATTCAAAATGACAAACTGTCAGAAAAAACCCTACAAAACCCAAAGTTGGTAGTTTTCTGGTGGCAAGGATGGGGCAGGATTAAAAAACTGTGGGGCAAGGCTAGTCATTTAGGAGCCACTCTCAGCCATTTAATTGGCTCTTTGAATTGCATTACTATATCCCAGTCATGGGTTTCATTAGTCAGCTTGGCTTAATCACAGTCACATAATTTTGGATCAAATACAACTGCTAATTTTCCTCTGAGATATTTGCCCAGATATCTTAACAGAACTGGAAAAAATAATATAATATCTAATTTCATTATCTGAACATTCATATTTAAACAAAGGTAAGATAAATCGAGATTTGGGAGAAACTTGTCTCCTCTGTTCATGTAAAAAGGCATACAGGGCTATATTTCAGACATGTAATTTATGTGGCTTCAGGAAGTCATTATCTGTATTGATTTAACATTAATTAACTTCACCAATACTTACAGTTCTTTGAAAATGTTATTGTCTTTTTTCTTTGCAATTTTATTGTTTTACTATTACTGTTTTTAAAAATCATAATGTAGAGTTTGGATAAAATTTGTAGCTGATCTTGTGAAAGGCTCAATTGTCAAAGCCTAAATTTAACTTCTGTTTTCTGGGAATGCTCAGCACCCCAGAGAACATGTTCAGCTGCTATTAGAATAAAGTTTTACATCTTAATCATGTTAATTAAACTTGGGCAATACCTCCACTGTCTTTACCTAACTATTGCTTTCCTTACAAATTTTCTGTCAGCTTATTTCACCATGACCTTGCACAGTGTTATTCATGTCCACAAATCCTCATCAACATACACAAAAGGGATTGTTCTCATGGTCTCACACTGTGAGTTTACTCATCACACAGTGCTTAGTGGATGTAGGGGGTGGGAGTAGCCCATTTGAGACTGGTTCATTAGGAGAGTGAAAGACAACCTTAAAGAAACAAAATTAGGGCAACACTCCTGAGTCAACAGTTGCCATTATTGCTGTTCCACCATAGGAGTCCTTAACAAGCAACTGCAATTTCCTAATGAAGAGACCGTAAAAAGTAAACAGGAAAATAATTAGGAATAAAAAGATGTCCTGTTCATAATGTTTTGTGTTTAAAGACTTAGTATAAAACATCTAAAGGGAATTTATATAAAAATCTCTCCATTGGCAAGGAAGTGCCATCAATTAATTTCTAATATGCTGAATAAGGAAAGAATTCATCGCAGCCATAGAAATCCTCTTTTTTTTGTTTCAAGAAGTCGATATGTTTAAGGACAAGAATGGACAGTTTTTTCTACATAGTCAGAACTGGTTGATTATTTTAAGCATTTTTATCAACATATTGCTGCATCCTGGCAGAATCCTGACCCGGAGGTGTTCGGTCCTGTGGCACAGGTGGAAACCTCAGCCAAGAGCCTGCACCAGGGCTCTGAGCACACAGTCTCTCCTCTACTCAGCAGATTTACCACTATCCTGTGAGGAGCAGCTGAGGACTTTGGGCTTTTCCAGTTTGGAGAAAAGGAGGCTGAGGGGTGACCTCTCTGCTCTCTGCAGCTTCATGAGGACAGGAAGGGGAGAGGGTGATGCTGATCTCTCCTCCCTGGATCAAGTTACAGGACCAGTGGGAATGGTTCAAAATGCATCAGGGAAGATTCAGACTGGACCTAAAGAAACATTTCTTTCTAGAGGGGGAGGTAGCGCACTGGAACTGGCTTCTCAGAGAGGTGGCCAATAACCCCAACCTGTCAGTGTTGAAGAGGTCAATGCCTTTAATAACTTTAATTTTTGGTCAGCCCTGAAGTCCAGTTGGCCTACATGGTCATTTAAGCCCCACCTGAACTGCCGTATATTTAAAATGGTCATCATTATGCATCAAAAGGGATTTTAAAGAAACAAAAATTTAAAAACATCAGGGGGAAAAAGCTTAAAACCACAAGAATTTTAGTGTAGGAAAACAAACACATAAACTTAGTTTTTTCAAAGATTGTTAAAGAGCAGCAAAAATACTCAGAAACAGGGACTTTCAATATGATAAGCAGTAGCTGAGCACTTTAACAGTTTTCAAAGTGAAATTATAGGCATGCATGAATGCATATGCTCACTTGCACACCCTCTATTCCCAGTGACAGTCTTGCTTGCTCTGAGGAAATATAAAATCACCAAAAGTACTAGAATCAACCCTACATAATGACTGTTTTTCCTCAGAGGGTTGCTATTTACTTTGGAGTGTAAGAAAAGATATTCTATTTTAAAACTGATATTTATGGGCTCTCGTTTGTTAGTTAGTGATTCATGTTGGGGCCAAATATAAGCCAATATAAGCTTTGCTGATTAGGAGTTTACACACAGAAATAGGGCTTCAGTCATACCAGCTGCTGACCAGTTACTGTTGTGGGGAAAATGCATTGTGCATCTGATTGTGCAATATGTGTTTTCCTTCTTTCAAAAAAAAACCCAAAAAAACTTCAGGTATAAACTCTTAAGTAGTGTAATAGGAAAATTATGCATAAACTCAAACCTCAGACTGAAATAGCTCACTGAGGACATTGGACTGTTCTGCAAAAATCAGTTTATTCAGTTGTGCTAATTAAAGGGAGAAAGTATTCTGAAGCTGTAGGACTTTTAGCATAGGTTCTACGTTTCAGCTTTTAAAACACTTCCTTGGGATTTATTCTTGAACAAGCAGATTCAAAGCTGTTATTGGCTTAAGCATTACCTAAAGAAAACAAGCTCAGTATATTTTACATTTGATCTTCCAGGAGTGCAGTAGCACCCCTCTGCATTACTGTGCCCTAATATAGTCCAAGATTACCCATGGATGATATGCAGCATGCTTTCAATATCTAGAAAACTAAAAACAGCAGCAACTCTGAATTTGGTAAATTCTAGAATTCTGTATATTATAAAATCATAAGTATAATATAAGCAAATGTAATTGACACAAAACTAGTCATAATATAGTAGCTATTCATGAAGATTCATAGAATCAATAGCTCATGCTAATTAACAGAACAGTGATCAAGTCAGATGAGCAATCAGAACTACCAGATTAGCAATTCAGAATTTTTAAAGTCGTCCTAATTAGACTTTTTTCTCCTTTTCTCTTTATCTTTTCTCTCTCTTTCTCTTCTTGAAATTATATATTTACCTTCTCCTTGCCTTTCCTATATTCTAAAATCTTTTCTTCTCTAACATCTTTGTTAAAGAACAACATAGCACTTTGCTTTGTGACACTGGAGAACTCCTTGTCATGTCTTTATTTCATACAGAGTGGTACTTCTCAAGAGACGGAAGGGGTAGGTGAAGGAAGAAGACAGGGCTGAAGGCTTGGGTTTGTTTGCAGTTTTACAAACTTATGCCTACCCCTTTCTATCTTTTCTTCCCTTCCTTCTCCCTGGCCTCCCTCCTTCCCCATCAATACTTAAAAAATCATTCCTATTCATGTTGTGTGAGTGCACACGCTGGGGGAAATTACAGGGGCTCTGCTCCAGATTGCCTTGACAACTTCCAGGCATCCCTGTGCGTGGGGACTGGTGGCACAGCAAAGTTTCCCAGGCCCCCTGGGGAAGGGGAGGGAGAGGAAGAGAGGAGGCAGAGGTGCTGGAGCCAGTAGCGTGTGGAGGAGAGAGCAGCGAGCGGGATGAAAGGGGCACATACATCTCCTGTGGGACAATGGGGGTTTTGCTGGCTGACTGTGAAAAGACACACTGAGGATACAATGCTTTGTGACACATGAAAGCCTTGGGGACCTTTCCAGAGTCCCATTCAGTTCTAAGAAATCTCGTCAACATCTTAAAATGCAAAGAAAACAACCCCTTTCATTTTCTCATGTTTTAAAAACAGATTTAAAATATTATTTTAGGCAATTGTTGTTGTTGGTATGCTAGAAACTTTTGCAGTTCTCTGAGTTCCCAATAATTGCAGTGGGAGGGGAGACTGCCCAGGAGGTCCCCAGTAACGGCTCTCAGAGGTGAGCACTTGCTTCCTCCTCGTACAGCTTTTGTGCATACTTAGGCCTGTCATCCCTCTGCTTTGAATGCTTTCTGCTATACGTGCCATGAGCAGCTACAGCTCAAGAAGAGAGGAATTGCTGTCCCCTGTGTTAAAGCTGAGAAATAATTTATATGATGGCGAGAGCAAGAATGAGACTGAGTGACCTAAAATGAGGAGCCGTGTAGTCCCAGCCAGAGTGCACACCAGGAGACCAGGCTGGAAAGCAGCTCACAAAGTCAAGAGCATGACTCTTGATCCCTGACATGCCACTTTCACATGGTTCACCACTCAGTCCCAGACTCAGTCCAAGAAAAAACCATGATCACAAAATCTAATCCTTCAAAACAGCAATCCTTACTGGTAAGGTATGCCCTACACTGACTCCTAGTGATTTTTGGAGTGTGGGAGACTCAGCCTACTATAAAGGGTGAAGTACAAAAAACCTATCAGGTTTTGTGCCTGGAAATCCTCTAAGACTGACAGTTCTTAGCCTCTGGTCCTGAATCCATTATCTGTAAAGGGCAGAATACTGGGAACTGACTGATTCAAAATCTCTGCGTTTCCAAACATTCCTACCAAACTGTACAGGTTAACTTTTCATGCTCAGGTTGTAAAACAAGTTTGAAAGTGGTCTTATGCAAAATGAAAAAATAGATAGACCTCTGTTGCTACTTTAGAAAGAAAAAGTAAGAAGAGGAAAAAAAAAACAATTAATACATACAAAAATCAAATTGACTGACTAATATGTGAACATTCATTTTTCACTTTCTAAGTTATGTTTTAAGTTTTGTAATACTTTAGTACTTTAAAAATAAAATTTGTTATAATGCTGAGATAAATGCCGTGCAATTAAATAGCAGATCTGAAATTCTCAAAAAAAAAATTAACTTTATTTTTTGCATTGGCTAACCATACTTGCATTATTTTATATTTACATTACTTGAGGACTCTAAAAATTTAACCAATCTTCCATCCACAAATAAGAGGGCTACAGGACTTCCCATTTGTAAAGTTAAGAAAGCTCTTTGTTACTTGCTAGTGTTTACAATTTTCCTCACAGAATTTCAGAGCATAAATGTAAACTTACTATGAACATTATAATCCAGTTTTGCAGATGGAAAACATGAGTAGAGAAATGAAGGATCAAATGCTTCAAACGTTGTATTTCCATGTTCAGTTTCTTGCTGTACCAATAACATTTTGTCCTTCCACTACAATGGCACACATAAACCAAGCAATTTAGTGTGTGAATCTAGTGATGGAATTCCTTTTGTGGGTGCAAATCTTACTGTCTCTGATGATTTCTGCCAAAAGGGCAGAAAATGAAGAAAGCTGAACTGAAAGGGTAAGTATGAAGCATGTGATTGGTGTTACACTTTGAAGATTTGATTAGAGCCTGGGACACATCCTTGATCTCTGCTACATCAGGGGCTAGAGTACTTTCACTGTAGCTCCAATAGAATGTATCTCCTCCTTTAGAAGATAGACAGAAGTATGTTATATCTACAATGATTTAAAAAACATTTTGTTTTGCTAGACAATGATTCAAATTTTATATTTCCATATTATTTATATTCCTGCAGTCCTCTTGCCTTATTTTAAATGCTTCCTCCTCTGAGACAGACAGCCAGAACAGAAGGTGGTCAAATTTTTTTATATTTTATATGCTCAAAGGCAGCATCTATATAAATGTGTAGGCAGTCCATGGAAGTATGGGTTAGGCAATTCCATATAGGAGGAGATAATAAAGCTAAAAGATCCTTTCATAACCCCTTCTTTCACTCAGCTTTTCAACTTTGAAAGCTTGATTGCGACAGGAAGCCTGAGCACTGGTTTGAGACAGATGGCACAGGCCTCCAGATGGAGTATGGGCAAATATTGAGGAGAAGGAGCAGTGGGACATTTTGAGCAGAAGAACTAGCAAGACTTAGCTGCATCTGCTGGACAGCAAAAGAGCATTTCCATTTCTGACAGTCCTCATGAGACATTCCTTCTCGGAGACTCAGAACTCTTTCCCTGACAGAACTGCACCTTAATTTAAAAAACACATTGCAGCTATTCATCAGTGCAATCTGATGCAAAAACACTATAGAAGATGCCGCAGGGAGCACCCTAATATTCACAGTAGATCCAAACAGAGCCAAGAATTAGGATTAAAGTTTCAAGTCCTGCAAAGTTTATGAAAGGCTACCAAGGTTTATTCGTACAATGGTAAGGATTTTCTGAAACAGGTTAGCAGCGTTTAATTTGTTTTAAAGTCCCGTGGCTTGGGACAGAGGTAAACTGAGGTCGCCTGTTGGGGATTAAAGAAAACTGTTCATACATGTTAATTGTAGCAATCATCAACATCACTCAAGTGTACTCTATTTTCTGTTTTACAATTACAAATTATGTGCAGCACGTTTTTCAGACTGTTGTAACTACACTAATCAGAAACCACAAATTGTCTCACTGGAATATATGGGGAGTGCCACACTGCATCAGACCAATGATCTTTGCTTTTAATGAAGTGCTAAGAAAGCACAGAAAGCTGTAACTCTTGTAATAGAAAATTATGTAACTTGGGGTGGGGTGGAAAGACAGTGGCAGAATGAGCCGCAAAAGAGGGACATCTTGCCTTGGGTAGCTTTAAGTGTCCTGGTCATCAAAACTCTTCCCACAGAACTATTTTCATTATGCTTAGTTCATACCCTTTACTCACAACTGTATCAGATGAATATCGTTGTGCTTAAATTTACTAGGAATTGCTGCCCTGGATAGTAAAGCCTCAGGGAAGATGGGAGTCCGAGCAGTAGTCTACTACATGAGCACTACAATCATTGCTGTACTGATTGGCATAATCATTGTGGTCATCATCCACCCCGGGAAAGGTACGAAGGAAAACATGCACAGAGAAGGCAAAATTGTGCAAGTGACAGCAGCAGATGCCTTTCTTGATTTAATCAGGTATGGCTATGATATTGCACATTTTCTGTACCAATAGCTATGACGGTAATATTTAGATCCACAGAGAACAAAAGTAGAGAATTTTAGACAGTGACTGCATAAAGTTGCCAAATTTCTTTCAACTGTGTGATATCAATATCTCTAACCCTTACAATGCTACAAAAGGATACACAGATTTATTTCCAAATCAAGCTGTTGCAGGGGAAGAAACTGCTTTTAATACCGAAAGAAAGATTGATTCTTTCTTTCTTTTTTTCTTTCATGCACAAAAGAAAGACCTCTGTTCTGCTCTCTGCATGAGTCTTTTTTTCTCCTTCCAAAGCACAGCCATTATTACCAAATTCCTCTACTTTTCTTCCAACTTGCAACAGTTTTCTCACTTCACTTGAACCCCTGATTTAGTTATTCATTTTAATTTTGATTTGTAGACACCAATCTGGGTGCATCTACTCAATTTATTCAATTATATGAATGGGAAATAACTTCCAGGAACAGGCAAGTAAAATGCTTGAAATAGAGGGCACAGATGTAAAACCTTATTTTCACCTTGCTCAGAGACTCTGCAATACCTCTTTCATAGAGCTAGTATGTCACAGATGTATTCCAGGGAGTAGGGAAGCTGAGGTTTTGAACTCAGGAGCTTTTCCACAGGTAAAACCACCAAAATTTTGTGTTCCGCTAACCCATTTGAAGAATCCAGAGACACAGAGAAAGGCCTCCAAGGATTGTGCTGCCAGGAAGCAGGACTACAGAAACCTCTGCGAAGAGGTTTGCGCTCAGATTCCTCAACATTTATTCAGTTAGGCTGCTTCTAAATCCCTCAGAAATGCACAAAACAAAGAAACAAACACCCATCTGCAACAAATGTACACACACATGTATGTGTGTTATTAATATTATAGAATACTCAAACATCAGAAAGATTTGGGGTTTAGCCACAACAAGACTAAATCAAGTGATAAATATCATGAAGCACTAAGCTACATAAATGCAAAAACTGTTTGAGAACTCGAAATACATTAAGTATAATCAAATTATTTATTAATCTGGATTCATAAAGCATTAATAAGTACAAAATTAAAAGTGAGTCTTGTCCCATAGAGCTTTGTACACTTAGTAATTAAGTTAATGTACTGCTCCATAACCAGACTTGCTATACAATACTGAATGCAGAGATTCCAGTTGCCAGGAACTATCCAATCCTACATTTCATCCTGATAAAGCTGACCAGGCCAATGCTACATGCAACAGTCTACTCACTGTAGATGTAATCATATATTATTTTAGGATTCCTTCAAAAATTAGCTGGTCAATTCTTTTATTAGCTGTGTCCTTACTAAAGGAATTATTAGTATATTATTACTTCTCATGTTGCTTTCTTTCTCTTTCACAGAAATATGTTCCCTCCAAATCTGGTGGAAGCTTGCTTTAAACAGGTAAAAATATTTTTTTTTGCTTCCAAATAAAACATGAAGAAGTAAGAAATTTAATGTAACCACATCTGCCTTAGGAACATCACATTCTTGTACTTATAGCAGAAACATAACTTATATATGCTGTCAGCTGTCACAAAAACTCTTGAACTAAACCAACCAAATCTATGCTCTGTTTTTAATCATATTGACACAACAATGTTTGTTACGAGAAGTGAAGAAAACCCACACAGCTTGGCAAATCAAAATTTTTTATTTTTCAAAATGTCAAATTCATCAGTTGACAGCAAGGTTCATTAAAGTGAACTCAGGATTTGCTTTTCTAAAACAGTGTTATGTTAAACTGGGAGATACTGAGATATTCACCATCTGTGCAAAGAGTGGAGGAGTTTCAAGAATGTCATGTGACAAATATGCGTAAGTTCGAAAGAGAATAAAAAATTTTGTGGATATAAACAAAAAAAAAGCAAATTAAGAACTTCCTGTCACCTGCGGTAGAAGTCCATAGGAGTGCTTTTTTTTATGTTGCTTCTCAAAAGCCTCTATTGTGAGCTTGGTCTTAACCTTAGCTGTCCTATGGAGAAAGTAACAATAACTAGTTACATTCTTTTTTTTTTAAAGGAAGACATTATAGATGCAGTGAAACCTAGAATGTGTGTTTTCATAATCTAATTTCATATTGACCTCACAGACAATCTTGAACTGATATTATTTACCAGTTACTGCTGTAGCAATAAAAAAAGCTGAAATGAAGAGGTCAAGAAGAGCATAAAGTATAAACTTTCCAAAGTCCAGCTGAGTTACATCTTGCAGAAGAATTGAAAAGAAATTGTAACATTATGTTTAGTTATATAATCAGAAACCAATAAAAAGGAGTGACTTTCTGCATTAAAGATTTCTAGATTAAAAATTAAAGAGCAAACTAGACCCAGGTCCAAGACTAACAAATGCCATGCCTCTGTCTTCAGCAAGGATGTTGATGAACTCAGTACAGTGATGCAGAAGAGCAGTATAGAAATGAAAACTCTATATCTAAACTAGAAATAAATTCAAAGAATTTAATGTAATAAAGTACAGGAATGTTACGATCTTTATCTCAAAATAATGAAATAATTAGGGCATAAAGTTACAGATATAGCAGCAAGTATTTTTCATAAATCTCTCAAATTTGGAAGTTATTATCTAGAGGTCTTGAAAGCAATCAAAGTGTCTTCCAGATTGCAGTTTCAAAAAGATTTGCGAAATTATTTAACCAGATAACAAGCCATTAGTTTGATCTCAGTTACAGTGAAGGATATAAATGCCTTAAAGGAAAAAGTAAAGATTTCATAATAAACAAAAATGAAAAATACATAAAACAAACAAATTAGAAAAACCACAAGGTTTCTGGAACACAATTTGTACAGAGCTAAATAAGATAAAAACATACAAAAAGAAATGGAAATCACTATTACTGAATTTAAACAGGAAATTAGTAAAGTTTTTAACCCTACATTACTTAAAGTTGAATTCCTGAATGCATCTTCATTTAGGAGTTATAGGAACACTTCAACAGTTTTCCAATATAGTTTAAAAAATTGTTTTGATAAAGTATTCCACTGCAACAGGAAACTTGGCTCAGTGACTAGCAGTTTTAAACCCATGTTCTTAATTAAACGTGTCCCATAGATTCTGTTAACATTTGTGCTGGTTTGCCCAAAATTTAGTAATATATCTTCTGAGAGAAAAACAAGTTGCAACCACCCTTCCCCCTACCAAGTTCGGAAAAAAAAATTTCCTCGAAGGAAAGTGAAAGAGATAAAAACTATTTATTTAACAAATACACAGGAAAGGAATAAAAATGCTAACTAATGAAATCTCTTGCTGTGGAGAGAAACCTGGGAAGATTTCAGAGTCCTTCTGTAGGTGTGGTCTCTCTCCGCCTCAGAGCTAAGTCGGCGAGGGCAAGGGCCCACCTCCGGGCCTCAGGAAAAAAATTCTCCCGAGGTGTTCTGATGCTGTTGAAACAGTCTAGAAGAGGAAAAAAAAGGAAAAACCAAAGTCCCAAGAAAACAAAGTTCAACTTTTCGTCTCTCTCTCCGGAGAAAAAGAGCCCAAAAAACTGGCTGAGCAGCAAGAAAGGTACTTCCTCCGCTCTTGCTGCCACAGAAGTGGAGGAGTATGTATCGATGTCTTTGACACAACTGCTTTGAAAAGCTCGTTCAGTTTTTTTCCTCTCTCCCCTCTCAGGCTCAGTTTAAAAGCACAGAAAAGGCACAAAATTAATTTATGAGCATAGAGCAACAATAGGAGATACACATCATAAAGTCACCCCAAGACAACATTAAATATATTGTTTTTCTCATGTGCTTTACATCTTAACGGGTTTCTAGAAAACAATTCAAAAAAACAGGACATATTTAGTGAAAGTTTTTACAGACTTTCAGCAGCAACAGAAAGTACCAAGATTAGTGAAGTACCAGGATTTTAAATTTGTCATACTATTACTTTTTCAACTTGGTACCAAACCCTAGATTTTTATGTAAAAGTTATTTTGTTGTAGTAGATTCATTAAATTAAGGTCTGAACTTACAAATCTGTGGAATATTCATAGGTATCCAGATGATTTTGTACACCCAACTCCATAACTTTCTTTTCAAAAAGAAAGTTCCATCCATTCGTTCATGCGTTTCTCAGAAGATTTATGAATAAGAATGATCCATCCGGCACAAATCTGTTTCTGTTACAGTGTGTTTGATGGCCCAAACACGAAACACACAAAACAATCCATAGCTATCCATACTCAACTGTGTAATACTGACCCACAGCTTTACACAAGTGAAAATAATCACTGGAATATGCACTGCACATTTAAATCACATCTTTGGATAGATCAGATGTGCACATTCTGTCTTACAGCATCTTTAGGCAGGTTTCTTTCCTAGTTTGTATTGGAACTCACTGGAAGGTGTGAAAAGAAATGGAACTGTGTGAGGAGCATAACCAAAGTGGGAGTGCTGTTAGGAGGAGTTGGGAAAGCTTTTATAGGATTGCTGCTGGGAGATGAAGAGTCCTGAAGGGAGACTGGAACCTTAGGACCTATCCAGGAAATGTCTTCCTGTATTTTCTACTGTTCCTCTTTCAGATTAGTCCTTTGGATTCTGTTTCCTGTTTCTTTCCAACAAGACTGTGAGGCAAAGCTGCCTCCCCTTTCTTTTACTTTTCCTCATCCTCCTTCTTTGCACATTTTCTTTCCCAGTAGATTTTTTCCTCTTGACACTTGACTGACATGAATTTTCAAGTATGATGGAGAGTGGTTTGTTTCCCTCAGGACCCTGGGATGCATTTTGTCATGTCTGATAGACCTCCATTCAGTTTCATCAGGTGATTCCAAACCTTTGCTTACAGCGGGAGGGACTTTGCTCCTCCAAATTCCACCTGAACATTCAGGGTCTTGAGAGATGGAAAGCCTGACTGCCAGACAATGAAGACCGAGATAAAGAACTCACTGAGTACCTCAGCATGCTCAGACTGATTCTTAAACAGCAAATTATTAATCTAAATAACATGTTTTCTGATGCTGGCTATTTCCATATGACATGGTCATATTTCCATATGACCTTTGCTATGCACAGATCATATGATGTTTTCGTGATTTTTATGAGTGACGAGAGAATCTGAATATATTGACTGAAGCTAGATATTCCACATTTACCTAAAATTAGATTACTTTGTTCAAAATTTTCTCAATGCCCCTGCATTCACCCCCAGTTTAGGGATATCCGAAGAAATCTTTGGGTTTGTCTTTCAGCTCTGGCCACTCTCTCTTCGTTTTTCTTTCTTTGCTAAATTAAAAAATGCTGTCTACCCTGGGGCTGAGCAGTAGTGAGCAGTCTGCTTATTAAGCAGATATTGCTTCCTAGCTACTTGTTGTTTGTGCTGTGCTCTGAGGGTCTATCAAAGGGCAGAAGAAACACGAGCAAACTTGTGGAATCAAGAGAAACAGAATCAATCTAAAAACTTGGGGAGGGTCATTCTGGTGTGAATAAGTAGAATTTGATGCCAGCTGAAGCTTAAAGAACTGCATCTGATAACTGCATTTCTTCTGATATATTTTTGACTACATATTCTTTCCTGAACTTGTCATTATCGAGGGAATTGGAAGTGTTAATCATACATCCAGAAATGAATACTACCAATATATGGTGTCTATTCCTCATGATAATTTTAGCTAGTTAATGTATATTATGACTTGTGTCATCAGCTCTTACACAGAAAATTTAGAATACTTTCACACATATTCATATGGAAAACAAAGAAAGAAAAACACTTAAGAAGATGGACTACCTGTCTTCATTTCTTTTAAATTTTTACGGTGGCATTTAAGCAAACTTGTTGCTTTTAAATCAGTATTCTCTAAATGCAGCATCATCATACAGACTTAGCAAAGACAGTACTAATTACATTATCTCAGAGAAAATTATGACAGTGAATTGTGAATTTTCAGAATAGTTACACTTGAAATTACCTTTTCTGCAAGATAAACCACTAGGATGTGCTGCTGCCAGGCTATAATTTTTCTTCCTTAAATGTCCTTCAATAGATCCAAGTCAAATGACTGTGGGTATCTTGTATCACTAATAAAAACAAAATAATAATCATAGTGTAAACAACTGAGTCAATGCATTATTCAATAGAACAACTACATTGTCTATTTCATAGTGTGCTAAGTTAATTAAAACTAATTTTCCAGTTGTTCATTACCTCCATGTCTTGTAAAAAAAGTCCAGAAATGCATTATTTTTGCATTTCAGTTGCAGATATGATTTTTCATAGCAAGCTGTTCAAATTAATGCATTCAAATAACAGTTATCTTGCTCTTCAATTGTTCTCTATACATGAACTTAAGGAAAAATTATGAGTATTTTGCATCTAAAATCTTACCAGGCAAAAATACATCTTCCTGGAGACATAATGCACCAAATATCCTCAGAAATGACAGGACTTCAGTGATGTTGCCTAGCCCATCACATATTATCAGTGAATGGACCTCTGGTCTCTTCTGAGACCCTTAAGCCTACAATTAGCAGTTTTATTTTGTCTAATTTCTTCTATTTCTGAAAGTTGCAAAGGAACAAGAATCAGCTGAATCACAATGTGATATTAAACTGTCAGTTTGAGCTACATTAAAAGCTAATAACTCTGATTGCCACTGAGATAGAGATCTGCTGAAAATAAGAATGTTATAAAAACTCAAAAAATTATTTCTTGCCACCAGTTACTCTGCAGAGCAGTAATTATCAACCCTGCTATTAACTCATCTATTTCAAAACATTTTCTAACATCTTGAAGGTGGTTCTTCATCCAGTCACTTCCTATAAGCAGTTGGCTTTTTCACCATTTCACACACAGAAAATACGTTTGTGGTGGTGTTTTGCCTTTAATGTAATTTGAAAAAGCAATACTAAGAATAAAGCTCAACCTACACCCTACACTGTTTTCCTCAGTAGATACATCCCTTGTGTTTCCTGTATCTGGTTTTCCTTGATTTCTTTTGCTGCACCAGGAAACTTGTCATGACTTTTGATAGACACCTTCAGGCATAAGACAGATCCACAGAAGGCATATCCGCAGGGATCTCCTGGGGCTCAGTCAACTATAATGAAAGAAAGAGCAGCTCAAGTAAATATTACAGAGCAAATAAAGTTGCTCTGCTTCCCATTGCTTAGATTACCATTTTGAATCTCACTCGAAATAAGATGTTTCTCCACTGCTCTAGAAGGGGCTCCAGAAAGACTATTCTCCCTAGTAATATCTCTGAATGCTTAAGTCTGATGAATAAGGTGAGTGATCAGATAAGACCTACATCTCTGTGGCCCAGTCTAGTAGACAAAATGGAAAAGGACTTTGCCGAGTGAGTTCCTAAAATCCATATTATACTCCTAAAGAGACTTAAAGAATAAAGAATTAAAAGCATGTTCCTGCTGCAACAAAATTCCAGAATAACCACAAAATTAAGAGGTATTCTTATTACCACCTCAAATTCTTTCTAACACAGGTTTTTGAAGGCAAGAATCTTTGTGTGATTGTGCTTTTTCCTGTATCAGTCCCAACAACTTCTTGGATCATAATTTTGTAGCACCATGGGCAACTCTGACCTAATTTGACATGACGGGAGAAAATCTCAGACAAATAAAGACCATTCTGCCCCTGATAGAAAAGTGGTTTATGACTTAGCTCATGGCCTATTCCAACAGGCATGCAGCACACATCCAACTCTGTCAAACAGCTGTATCACATGTGCTTTTGTCCCAGTCAGGTAGGAATGAGAGAAGGACCTGAGAGTAATGGAGGAGAGTAAGAACCAAATAGTTGTGAAGTGCTAGGGAAAGTCGGAAGTGAATAGAAAATTTCATGAGAAATTAGGCTTTAATTCCAGACCTCGTTGTTCCAGAACTCATTAAACAGCTTGCTTTTCTACTTTCATCTAGTCTCTGTGCCTGCAAGTGCAGCATCCTTAGATCCTTCAGGCATTTGCATTAAGGAATTTGCACCTAAGGTTTTTTTCCTACTGAAAATCAGCAATAAAAATGTAATACAATTACCATACCTGCAGACAGAGGAAGGGAAAGGGAAAGGGAAAAGAAAAGGGAAAGGGAAAGGGGTGTTTGATGTAAAGTGTTAGGCAGTATTTTAACATTCCTGACAATACAGAATAAAAAACACTTTAACGAGCACATGATATTACATTTCCATTTACACTCTAATACCACTCTGTTACTTAAAGAGATAACCCCTTCCCTGGTTGTGTAGTTCATGTCTCTGTGTTCTTCCCTATCTGACATTCATCAGTCAGTGAGAGCTGATTCATCTCCACAGGCTTTACCCAAAAAATGGTGACTTTCTTTGCTTGGTAAGATTTCTGCCACTTTCAAAAGTATAATTATCTCACTAAGAGTTCAAACAAGAATTATCACAGGTTGGGTGTGAGTTGGTGAGGCAGTGGAAGTGGGCTTTTCTGTGTTAGCCAACTACTCATAGAGCTCTCAGCTGACATCTGTACAGCCCAAATTGTAAAAGATTTTAACAAATTTTATTCAAGACTCAAGAGTATCTGACCTTCATGTAGATTTGTTCTGCTATATATTACTCAGAAACTTTCCATAAATGTCCTGTAGCAGGTTTTATTTGACATTCTGAAAGACTTAGAGCCTTTAGGGGGATGTCTCAAGTATATTGAAAGGAATGCATAAAACTATTCAGGTGCAGAAAGTAACATTAAATCAGGCTAGTGTTGAAAGATGATGATACTCAGGTTTCCCATCTTTGTCATAATTACTTCATTTCACTCAAGTACTTCTGAAGTGTTCAACAGTCTCCAGATATCAGTAATGATACTCGAACTTTTGGACATAGTTCTCTTTTCTTGGTAGCTCCAAAAGAATAAAAATCCAAAGTTGCTGAATAACCTTGACACCAGTATTCTGCTGCTTTAATGGACTAATTAGCATCCTGAGATACATAAGAAACATTATACTAGTGATATGCAGTATGTTTTATGCTTTGGACAGAGGTGCAGGGCTTTTTGAGCCCAGATAGAAATATTTGGGATGTAAATTTCTCTTTGGAAAAACATTAGGGGATGAAAGACCGGTTTTCAAAGGAGACATTTAGAACCATATTGATATTTAGAAATCCATTTGTCTGTTCCATAATGGAACCATTTAAAGTATAATCCTCTCCTTGATTAAGAAGTGTGGTGACTTGTACTGCAGAGTAAACTAATGACTTTTCCATAACAAAGGATAAAAGAGGTATGCTCTATTTAAGTTAGCTTCAGCCTAATTTATTTTAATACAAAAAGATGAAGAAATAAAGAAACTCCAGAGCACAAGAAAACATTTTCACTAGCCAAAAAAGACTATAAAAGGTTGGAATTTTGTTGTAGGGAAAAATAGCAATTTATATAAAATACAAACTAAGAATCAATAGTTTTGTTACAAAATATAGGAGCATGACAAATCTGCATCTTTGACTTTGGCCTATTTATGAGAAAATGATTTCTAGAAGCTAAAGCTGAACATATAGCTTTAGAAGTTATTATGAATTTTTGTTGCTTTCAGGAAATCCAAGTTTTCATCATAGTGCATTTTACCTAGAAATATTAAGCAAAAAATTCAAATGTCCTACAATAGTAAATAACTATTTAAAGTGTGATGATTTAATAATAATAAAAACAAAAACAAACTTTGTTTGCTATGGTTCACCGAATTTCTACCTTTCTTTTATTTTTGTTTTAACAGTTCAAAACCAATTATGAAAAGAGAAAGTTTAAAGTAACTCTTCCGTCCAATGACACGTCCACGGTGACTTCCATAATCAGCAACGTGTCAGAAGCAATGGAAGCTCTCACCCGAATGAAAGAGGAAATAATTCCTGTTCCAGGTTCTGTGAACGGAGTGAATGCCCTTGGTTTGGTGGTGTTCTCAATCAGCTTTGGCCTGGTGATTGGGAGCATGAGGGAGCAAGGTCAGGCGTTGAAAGACTTCTTTGATAGCCTTAATGAGGCTATCATGAGATTGGTGGCTCTAATCATGTGGTAAGTGCCTCTTCGATAAATTCCTTTTTAAGCTACTAAAAAATATATTTTCTTTGCAGTTCGGCACTGGGCAGCAAGAGTCTGGCAGAAAGTCAGACAATAAGATTGTATCTACCTTGTATCTTTTTTCATGAGTGAACTCGAGAGCTGTAACTCTCTGTGACAATAATTTGCCGAAATATACCAACTCTTCCAGTGGGTTTCGCTTTTGACATGAGAAAAATCAGGGTCCATGGCAGAAGTTTCTACTCTTTTACAGAGCCATTCTATGTCTTCATGAAGATAGCAATCATAGCAGTAAGATGTTGAAGTTTCCTTATATCCTACTCTGAATTCATTAAAGGGAACGGACAAACCTTTCCCATAATCTCATTTCTACACAGCAAGACCTTGTTATCATATTTTCCAACACAACTGGTTCCTGTAGTTGTGGGATGTATCCATACGTCCTTGCATTGTAGCTGCACTGCTCACACATATATATAATTTTCGTGCTTTCTTCATTGTGTTCATTAGGTAAATAAAATAAATATGTTTTTCCTCAAGGTATGAAATCTTTTCAAAATTCCTTTCATTATTCTCCAGGTAGAATGTTAACTATGAAAAGAAATTATGTCTTGTTGCCTTCTTTACTGCAGAAAAAACCCCAAATCAACTCCAAGAGTCTATCCAGGAGCACACCCGCATACTCCCAACACTAGATATTAAACCAAAATAAGCATATTTGCTCCAATAACTAAAATCTTTTCTCCTTCACAAGCACGTTTAAAATGATAAAACAGAGGATTCAGATAAATTTCCACATGGACTTCATGGCATAAAGGGGAGCTGAGATACAGTGGATATATTCTGTTCTGTGGTATCTTATTGTGAGAAGACAAGTGAACATTTATAGTAATAACACTGTACCTGAGGTAGTGCTGCAGCAGAATTATGTTCAAGTTTTATGCTCAGCACCAGCTCTTTTTTCACCTCTAGCTGTGCTGCTCGATAGGGAAAACCAGTTTATCCCACCTATGCTGCTGTCCCACAATGCAGCCAACATTTGTCATACAGATTTCTTCATGCTGATGAATATATTTATTCAGTGCTCCAGTGGATGGAATGTAACACAGCCAGAAGTGATGCCTGGAAAATAGAAGAGATCTTCCCAACAACATTAGAGTGAATATAAAAACAAACCTTTACTTGAAACCTTTCAGGTACACAATATGATGAAAATCGCACGTAGTATAGTAATTCCACAATTTTTGTAAGGTTAGTCAATTTGTATACTTATCATACACTGTCCAGTTAAAAGGTTAGTTGGTTAGGTAATAACTCCTGGGGTCCTGCCCCACTAAAGGAAGTCCAGAGGTTTCTTTTACCCCACTTTTGTTGTATCTGGTACAGATTCTGGTTGGAAAACAGAACATCCTTGTAGTTGGTTCTCTTCTTGGAATAAGACTAAACAACATTTAGGAATGCTTTAATGAGGTTAGCTTCTTGTTCCTAAATGTAGGGAAGAAAGATAGGAAAAATACTAGAAGCTACAACCATGCTTTAGCAGTCTACAAAGCTACAAATAAATGAAAAATATAAAAACCTAAAAATCTTGGGCATCAGAAGCCGCTTGAAATCTTCAGAAGTTATCAGACTTCTGTGCAGGTTCCTTCCCCAACAACGTGGGAAACAGCACTGGAATAGAACTGGGTGCTTGGCGTAGTCTTGGTGCTTGGCAACACGTATGTTGGTTGAGCCTTCATTCACATAGGCAGAATTATAACAGAATTGGCTAAAATAGCTTTTAAACTACACTTGAATTCCAAGGAGAATTCATTTCCCTACCTGTCCAAAAGGCATGCTATACATCTTGAAATCTTTACCAGGTGCTGAATCCATTGAATCCCACCAGAAACATTCACTGCTGTGGTTTAATCCAGACTGAGCTGTTCAGAGTTGAAAAGTTCTTGAACTGCTCCTGAATAGGAGCATCCTAATAGTGAAATTCTGCATTTATGCATCTAAACACAAACAGTATGGATGGGGGACCAAATCTCTACTTTGTTTTGTAATCCTATTTTGATTTCTTATTTGCAGGTATGCTCCACTTGGAATTCTCTTCTTGATTGCTGGAAAAATTGTTGAGATGGAAGATATGGGTGTGATCGGTGGTCAGCTTGCCATGTACACTGTAACAGTTATCATCGGTTTGCTAATTCATGCTGTCATTGTCCTACCTCTTCTCTACTTCGTGATCACTCGTAAGAACCCATGGGTATTTATTGGAGGCTTAATCCAAGCATTAGTCACAGCTTTGGGAACATCTTCCAGGTATAACACAATATTTTAAAGCCATAATGTTTTTATAGTATTACTGGTTTAAGAAACAATTTTGCCTAATATTTGGTGAACTCTGTATTCACTTGGACACTGCATTTCAGTTCTGCTGCTCTCTGATACTGACTTGAACTCTGTTTTCTGTAAGAAACCCAGAACAGGATGAAGTTAATCTGTTTGGTGATGCAGACTGTATGGCCAGAACCCTTGTGACTTTGGTCAGTCTTGGTGTTTGCTATTTTAAGTAGTTTGCCATGGCTTGATAATGAAGGATAGAGCTGGAAAGGGACATGCATGCCATAATGGAGCAGCAAACAGAAAAGTCCAGAGGGGATTCCTATTGGCAGCTGACATTCTGTGCCCAAAATCCTGATAGAAAATTATGGATACAGAACCTACAACAGAAATGTCACTTTTCCTCTTTGCAGATGGTCATAGATATGTCATGTGAATTAAAAAAAACTGTTTGCATGTGTGACAGAAGGAAACATTGTTACAATAAAGTGTACATTTATATATCTTTTGACCTTTCGTAAAACAGCTTCTATTTGAATAGATTTTTTAAATGTCTCTCTAAGATGGGGGGGTTTCAGTCAGAGATTCTGTGATGTTAAATTTGAGTCCTTGGTGTTTGAGATTATTTTGAAGTAAAAACCTAAGCTGATGCAAGACAGAATACTGTACTGCAATTGGATTTAAAAACCATTTAAAATTCAACTGTAAGATGACTGTCAGCAAAAATATTTTTCTAACACAATCTTCCACAGCCCCTCTTCATTTTTTGTCAGTATTTTGTCAATATTGATAGAGTTTTCAAAGACTAGAAAGTCTGTTAAGTAGTTAGCAAAGAAGGTTTCACTGGAATCAAGTAACCTGAATTGCTGTGTTTTGAAAAACCTCTTTACTTTGGTGAGATCTGATGTAGACATACAGGCCTGGCTTGGACAGAGTCAACTTTCCTCATAGCAGCTGATATAGTGACATGCTTTAGATTTGTGGCCAAAACAACAATGATCACACACTGACATTTTAGCTGTTGCTGAACAGTATTTGCACAGTATCAAGACCTTCTCTGTCTCTCACTCTGCCCCCACAGTGAGCTGAGGAGTTCACAGTAGGTTGGGAGGGCACAGGGCCAGGCAGATGAACCAAACTAGGTAAAGAGATATTCCATGCCACATACATCATGCTCGGCAACAAAAGGGGAAAGAGGATTTTAGGAAGGCTGGCTACCTATTACTTCAGAACTTTCCGGCCACTGGTCTGTCTGCGGGAGGTGGTGAGTGGCGCCTGTGCATCACTTGCATTGTTTTGTTTATTTCGCTCTTCTTCCAAACTTCTCCCTCACTTATTAAACATTTTTATTCTCAACGCTTCCATTTTCTTGCTTTTACTGTTCCTTTCAGTTTTGCCTGTCCCATCTAGGTGTGGAGGCAAGTGAGTGGCTATGTAGCTGCCTATTGGTGTTAACCCACAGATGGAAAAATAACGCAACTGTTGATCAAAATGCCCTTCCCAGGGAAGCCTGCAAATAAATAAGAAAAAACAGGCTTTTTACTGAAGGTTTGAATAGCCCATTCTGCATACTTTCAAGGAAACAACGTTTAGGGATGATTCAATCGCAGCTCCATGACTCAAAAGTGAGAAGTGGGAATTTTAAATAGATTCCTGTACCTGGCAGAAGAACCTTGTGACATAACACTGAATTTAGACATTTTCAGACTAGGGATTACATAGAGAACGGCAGTAATTAACAGCTGGAAAAAGTTTCCAAGAGCATTAGGAGAACCTTCACCATTAGAAATGCTTAAATTCAGCATTTGCATTTAAAAAAATATTCTGGTAGATCACATAAAAACTAAGACAGAACTGTCTCTCTTGTCATTATAATGTGTGACACTCAGAATTCTCTTTCCCTCTTTATGGAACTTATATCATCCATTATCCTCTTTCTTTTTGTTTCAGTTCTGCAACACTACCTGTTACATTTAAGTGTCTAGAAGAAATAAATGGAGTAGACAAACGAGTTACAAGATTTGTACTCCCAGTTGGTGCTACAATTAATATGGATGGAACTGCTTTATATGAGGCTTTGGCTGCAATTTTCATCGCACAGGTCAACAACTTTGATCTGAACTTTGGGCAGATTATCACAATCAGGTATGGAAACTATTGTTACCTACATTTGATAAAAGGACCTTTGTGATGACCTCTTGCTGGTTGATGTGGGATTAAACAAAAGCATCTAGAGCTGAAAACAAGAACTGCCACAGTATCAGATTATCTCTAATTTACATCTTCTGCACACAAAAGGACCCCTAGCGTGTATTCTCCTTTAGATAAATTTTTAACAAAACTGTAATATGACACACCCATTATTGCACTTAATAAAGACAACAAGAACAGGTTTTAATTAATTTCAGATTTTTCTTTCTTAAGAATTCATGCAGCTGTTGGGACCTACAGTCCTGTAATGAGTATCAGGTAGTTCATAATGCATGTACAAAGCTGAAGCATAAAATCATCACAATGTTATTTCTAGGAGAGGTAGTGTTTTCCAGATGTCAGGATACAAACGGGGCTAGCTGTGTAAGAAGTAGTAACACGTTTTTATTACATCAGCTGATAGAAGTGGTGAAGACAGGTTATGTTTTCAAGCAGACAAGCCTTCTTGTTTGAAATAGAACAGCAAACAACCCACTAGTTAGCATTTAATGATAACTGATCTGCTTTAATTCCAGAATGTTTATCACAGTTTAAGGAAAAAGGGTGATGGGTACATGTGCAGAAGAAAGGAATGTCAGCAAGGGGACAGGCTGGCACTGTGGGACAAAGACACATATCTATCACTCAGGAACACTGAAAATTCATATATAGTTCTTCTCCCCATAAAATCCACCAGTTTATTTCAATATTCATTAACTTAAGGCAAAGCTCTGCCTTCACCCTCCAAGGCAATTGTTTCATACTCATTATTACTAGAGCTGCTCCCTGGAAAACCACCTGAGAAAACAAATTCTTCCTAAACCAGGTGTGAACAAGCATATTTTTACAAAGTCAGTAGACTGTATGACTCAGGTTTTCTGGCAGCTTTCTGTTTTCTGATGGCAGAACGTCAACTGCTGGAGGACAGAGACTTCACCTGGCATGAAGTTATAGTGAGATGGACAGAGAGCAAAAGTTCTTGTCTGCCAGGACAGAACTACCTCCTCAGCTTTTCTTTTAACGTGTTTGAGCTTGTGGAGTGAGTTTTTTCAGTGGGTGGGGACATGTAACTTTAATGTTTTCGTCTGGCCCTTGGCATCTAGTAAGGATTTTACCACCTAACAAAATCATGTTTCAAGGTTTCTGGATAAAGGTTTAGTGAAACACTTTGGATCAAGAGTCATAGTGCCCTGCAGCTATAGGGTGTTGAGATAAGGGACTAGGCTCATCTTTTTATTTACTATTGAGCAAATACCTTCTTGCTTTATTTCTGGTTTTAAAGTTTGACAGATGATAAGGAGAAGTGTTTTTACAGTTAATTACTCTTGCCATCTCTTTGCACAGCATCACCGCTACAGCTGCCAGTATTGGGGCTGCAGGCATTCCTCAAGCTGGACTGGTCACCATGGTCATTGTGCTCACATCAGTAGGTTTGCCTACAGATGATATCACCCTTATCATTGCAGTGGACTGGTTCTTGTAAGTATTTTTATGGAGTTGCTAAAGGCTTAGACCATATTCAGCAGTGAAATAGCCTGGGGCATTCTGGCTATACTACAATGTTTTGCTGTGGAGGGAAGTTGGATACAAGTGTTAAAGTGAATCACTGTTTCTTGCTATTAAGGTATTTTCTTAGAGCAGATGATGAACGGTGTTGCTTAATGATGGTTCCTTTTGCATGCAAAAAGTTTACTTATAACCCTGTATTGTTAGGATACTAAGAAAACTTTCAGATACACTGCAATTAAATAAGCGAAGAATTGCTTCAGTCTTTTATTTTTTGTAGGATGGCAATGAAAACTTTTCAATCGATCAGGCTCAGAACTGGATCAGATCCAACCAACTCATTGCAGCCTTGCTGACTATCTAACCTAGCAAAGGCTCATCTATCTACCCCATGAACACAGAAATGAAAAATAATTGTGTTACTGCCACCACAAAATATTGCCCCTCAGTTTTTCCATTCATCTACCTGTAGAAGATGACAAACACCTTTAGAAATATATATTCCCCTCAGTTCAGAAAATAAACCAAAGAAAGACTCCCTCCAAGCTCTATTTCATCTAACACTTATTATTTAGCTTTTGCAGGGCTTTTACCCTTCAATCTTCTCAAGAGTTCCCTGAAAGAAGTTGCCTGTGTTGTTATCAAATCATACTGTCTTCAAGTTATTATCTAACCACTTGATGTAGCTGTATGCTTACCTACAGACACTGCCAGTCAGTCCTTGTCAAACTGCCTCCCACACCTGCTGGGCAGAGCCCTCTGAGAGAGATAAATTTTTGTAGTTTAATGTGAGTCATTCCTGCACTATTCCACCCTAAATTACACATCATGGTTTGTGGTCAGGAGACAAACAAACCCACCAAGGTAGATTCTTGCTGGCTTACATGTTCAGAGGATACAAACCCAAGCTCTTGATACCCAAGAATATCAAAATGCCTCCAAGAATCCATATGCTCCCTTTGCCGTCCTCATCACATGACTGTTTCTTGCTGTGAAGTTGCTAAGAGAATTAACATATTTTGTGACTCCACAGCCCACTATATTTGTTAATTTCTGTAGAAGAAATCATGGTATTAACAGTTCAGATAAGTGAATGCACATAAAATGGGTGACTCATCTAGTGGCTGCTTAAGGGCCATTTTAGCAGCTAGTCTGCATGCCTCCTTGAGCAAGGGATGACATTAACTCACTACCTTTTCCTTAGGGATCGTCTCCGTACCACTACCAATGTCTTGGGAGACTCCATTGGAGCAGGAATTGTTGAACATTTATCACGGCATGAGCTGAAGAACAGGGATGCTGAAATGGGTAATTCTGTGATAGAAGAGAATGAAATGAAGAAACCATACCAACTGATTTCGCAAGAAAATGAGAATGAGAAACCAATAGATAGCGAAACCAAGATGTAGGCTAGAGAAAGTGTGAGTTCAATGCTACAAGTGTGGGAAAACACACACTTTTTCCGGCGATTTGTATCTTGAGTTCACCAACTTCATCTATTCCTTGATTTCTCCCTTTATGCTCGCACTGGAAAGGATTAATGAAAATATATTCCAAACTAGCAGTGATCATGGTATATGTTGGCTTCCCACTTAAAAAAAATTAACAGGCAACAACACTGGTCCTGCTAGACATATGCTAACTGGGGATAAAAAAAGAGATTGTGTATATGTTACTCAGTCCTGTGAATCTTTTTCTTCTTTTTTTTTATGAACTGGAAAGTAAAAACAGATAACAGAGCCTGAAAATGGTTTTATTTTTTTAAATACCTGTTGCAAAATTCCTAACATCTATAAACACACAATCAACACTTCTAACTTGATAACTGCATCCAGCTAAGTAAATTAACAGGACTTTTACTATTTTATCTGATTTTCTTTCTCTAGTGCTATATTATTGTTCAAATACTAGCAGGACAATAAAAAGCAGGAGATTAATTGAGGGGATAAAAAGGGGGAAGATATATAAATAAAGAGAAGAAAATACCCCCAAATCAGCACTTTTACCAGCTGAGATGAAATATTTCTGAGAAAGTTATTTTACTAGACAGTTTTTCAAATTAGTTTCAGCTGATCTTTATTAAAATTTAGCCTAGTTGGCTCCCGCTGACTCTCAAGCATTTACATATGCATGTATGTATTTCCAATCTGGATTTGCTCCCTTAGTTTCAACATCACAACCCAGTTAAACAATCTGTGTGTGTGTTTGTCGGAGCAAGGCCCTGGTCTGGGACAGAAACTGTGTCTTCATCCTTGTCTGGATAAAAAAATTTGCACACTCTGGATGCACTAATGAGCTACTTAATAAGCAATTATAAGAAGGCGATGCCAGCCTTCTGCAGAAGGTGCAGAGGGTGAGATGTTCAGATCCTAAATGGGCTGGATTCTGAATTTGAATCCCTGAGACCAGCAGGGAGGTTTTTCTGATTGGAAACCTCCCAAATTCTTGATCCATTAATAAATTATAGAGGTATTAACTGGACTCACATTTTTCCACCGGGAGAAGGCTCTCTATCTTAATGTGAAATTCTGAATTCCTAGAGAGTTTATCAGTAGCACCTGAAAAAGAAGAGAAAAGCCTTTAGAAAATAAAACTAATGGGTGCTTTTGTACTTTTTATTAGGAAAAGATATGCAAATTGAAAAATAATAAATACTATAATATATGTTGAAATTTTAATTAGAAAGGATTTTAAAATGAAATATTGTAGGTAACCTTCAGGAAATAGATAAGGAAAGAATGAAGAAAGGTAAACAATGCACTTGTATATACAGTGGCTTTTTTGTTCAAGATTATTCGCTGAAGAAGCCCTTTTCTAGAAATACAAATTATGTACTTTTTCCTTTTTGCTTTGTATTATTAGAGAGGTTCAACTGGAAAGTTGTGTAATGCAGACACGGTTGGGAGAAAGAAAAAATATTAATGGACAGGCACAATAATATTTAATTATCTGTTTTATTAAAATATCCAGTTTTCTTCTTTCTCCCTCCTCTTGCCAAAATAATTCTGATGACAGAAATGAAGGATCCCTTTCCATTGCCCCAGCTGCCATTCAAAAAACATTCGCTATGTTGCATCTGTCGCTTAAAGTCCATAAATAGGGTATACAAGTAACTGTAGTGAAAAAGTCAGCATGCTGGTCGAAGACAAAACTTTTCCCAGGTAAGATTGGTTTTTTGGGACTGAAAATTCCTGTCCATCTTCTCCAGTTGAGTAATCCAGACAATATGAGCAAGAACTCTCAAGTGAATGAAGTGAGCAGGGTTTAATATACGTTATTGAGCAGTCCAACCAAGAAAGCTCTAAATGAATCTCTAAATGAATGACTGAAAGAAAATATGGGTTGTTTTTTTCTTGGTTTTTGGGATTTTTTTTGCTAACAGAATGCAAATCTAGGATGCAGACAGGCATTTTCTGATATGTAATTAGAGATATTTTTATATAGATACTGTATTCAGAATGTGTGTATAAACATTAACTGTAGAATTTATGGCATAACATTTTAAATTTTTGTTAAGATTTTGTTTGGAAATACATTGCAAAGACAATGTAAAAGGCTGTCTTTCTATGACATCAGCTGAGAAAAATGAATTGTGTCACAAAGAATGTGATCTTTTTTATACTAACTTTGTTTCTTATGGAAATCAGGTACTATAGAAAGATTCCCTTCCCCATCCCTCACTGGTTCTGCATTGGAATGCACCCAGAGTGGATTGAGAAACATTACTTTGTAGATGTATTTTCAATAAAAATAGTTTTACATTACTGTTCTTATTGTGATTTAGAATTTCTTTCAAAGGCTCTGTAAGAGAATCTTCACACAAACTCAGAGATGAGAAACTCAGAGTATGGGATTTCAGGAATTACAGGCCATTTTGTACAGCAGGGCTTTGATATTACAGGGCTTCCTCACTACAAACACTTACTTAGTTTCATGATCAAAAGTAAAGAAGTAAAGGGTGGGAGGAAGGAACATTAAGAATTAAAGGAGCTAGTGTTTATCCCATCAAAGTTCATTCAAATTCAAGTACATAAATGCATATCAATATCTGCAAAATCTAAAAAAGAAAGTATTTACATTTCCAGTGATTCAGCAACTGCAAAGTTGCCAGTTCATTTTGTATGCATAATTACATTACAGCTTTTCAACATTACAACCTTCTTAGACAATCCACCGTTTTGCTCATGAAAGCAGTTTGTGGTGCTGGGTTCATTTGGCAAAAACTTCAGTCAGCAGTTATCGTCCAATGGAAGTGAATATCCCATCAGAAGTACTGGAAAGGTATAAAAGATACAAGTTGAATCACTTGCAACTGGGAAGTTGTGTTGTTTGGAGCAAATGGAGACAGCAGGGAGATGCCCTGCCTTCCTGAACATACACCAGCAAAACACCAAAGAGTGACCTCTATGAATTTGTCTGTGGTGTTTTAAGTGTAAAAAAATTTTGTAAAAGAAATCAGACAAGAAAAAAAGTTCAGAGAAGACACGATGTTACAGAGCACATGAGCATAACTTTTCACAGTATTTTTTCTAGTTATCAGCATGTTCATTCCCCCAATCCAGGTAAGTATCTCTGTGTCTCTGGAGCTACTACCATGATGGGAAGAGTTAAAGAAAGAGGGCTAGTGTATCACAGAATCATTTAGGTTGGAAAATACCTCCAAGATCATTGAGTCCAACCTTTGACTGATCAACACCCTGTCAACTAGACCATGGCACTGAGTACCATGTCCATCCCTTTTCATCCCTCCAGGGATGATGACTCCAACATCCCCCTGGGCAGCCTGTTCCAATACCTGACAACCCTTTCTGTGAAGAAATTCTTCCCGATGTCCAACCTGAATGTCCCCTGGCTTAGCTTGAGGCCATTTCCTCTCATCCTATCACTTGTCACCTGGGAGGAGACACCAACAACTGCCTGGCTATACCCTCCTTTCAGGGAGTTGTAGAGAGTGATAAGGTCCCCTCTGAGCCTCCTCTTCTCTGAATAAAGATCCCCAACTCCCTCAGATGCTCTTTACATGACTTGCTGTCTAGACCCTTCCCCAGCTCCATTGTCCCTCTCTGGACACGCTCCAGCATCTCACTTGGAGATATTAGTGGCATAGTGGTGTTGGAGTGAAAGCTTCTCTGGACTCAGGCCCAGGAGGAAGCCAAAGCACAAGAGTTGAATTAAAACCTTTGGACAAGCTGAGATACATGAAGTCATACCAAAGTAAAATAGAAATACAGATTTTTAACTTTTAGTAGAAATACATGCAAAGTGCCTTAAACATTAAAAAGCTGCAGCAAAGACCTTAAACACAGTTCTTACTGTGGCAGTATTGCCTTTCCACAGAATTCTTCACTTTAGACAAAATATAGATAGAACTATACTGCTCATATTTTTTAGATAGAGTGTTCACATAAACAATAAGAGCTGATAGAAACTGTATACGCAAATCTGTGTAATACCTATGTAATGCTTACGGCTGTTAGAATTAGACCAGGATAGGTTAAGAAAAGAAAAACTAGAATCGTGTGTTAATTTCATTGGTTAATTAACAAATATAATCCACACTTCTGTAAGAAAAAAATTATTATTATTAGAAGAAATTAGAAGATGCTATATGTTGCCTGCTGTTCTGCTGCTGATGCTGTTGCTGCTTGGCTTCATCATGTAACCCCCTTTGAACTCTGCCTTCAAGAAACTATGAGACTAAGAAATAAAGAACTTTGCAGAACAGCAGCCTCTTCTGCTCTCTTCTACCCTGGTCTGAGAAGGAAGGGTATCCCATCAAAAGGTCAACACGGTGGCCTTGCTTACTCTCCTGTGCCCTCATGCAGAAGTTAGATCTCTGGTATTCCATAATTTTTTAAGCAGTATTTTCATTTGGAAGTTGGGGAACAAAACAGCCTTGCCATTCTTAGGCAAGAATTTGTGTCTCTGTAACAGTGTGTTGCCAGTATAAAGTGATTATGCATGTGGAAAATCAACTACTGGCACAGGGAAGTATTTCTTCTGAAGGACTGAATTCACAAAAGTGACATTTGTGTTCCAATACAGGCACAACTGACAAGACATTTAAAGCTTTTTTTTTCAACTAACGCTTGCTTGTTTTAATAAAGTTAACAACAGAAAAGGTGCAGAAGAGTGTATCTTGCTTCTCATGTGACCAACAGTGTCCTAGTTGTGATAATAGTGTGTGATCAACTTGGTTCTGGCATGATCAGCCATTTCCCAGAACAAGACAAAAATTCTGAGATGAACCGATAGATCACCACCTGTCTGGATTTCCCTGTTTCTAAAGGGATTGGCTTATTCTGGAAGCATGGAGTAAGATGGAAGAAGATTTTTACACCTTCATGCAAAACTGAAAACTCAGACTTGCAACATCAGTGAGGCAGCAAGATTTCTTCTGATAACAGAGAGCAGTAGCCAGATGACATAATGCTTCATGATGAGCCCTTTCCTTTGCCCTTTCCCCCACTCAACACCTCAGATGTCTCTGAGATACACAGAGGTACCTAAAATTCCAAAACTTGAAGACAGGAGCACCCGCATCTCTAACCAAAGTTTTCTTTAACATGCCTCATTACACAACTAGGGCTGCACAAATAATTGATTTTTCACTTCAGTGAGAGAACTGAAAAACTGGAGAGAATAATTCTTCCAGGGCATCATCGAAACAAATTTTTGTTGCTTAAAAAAAAATCCTATCTCACTTTTAGATTGCTTTTAGTCTATTTTAAATTAAAACAAACTCAGCTGTAAAATGAACTGAACTTGGAAATAAAACATTGAATCATTTTGCTAGGAAAATATCAAAATGAAATATTTCAACTTTTCTATAATATCTCCTCACTTTAAAGCCAATTGTATTTATAGAAGTTGGCACAGCTTCACACGTACTTGCCTCACAAACTCCATTTTTCAGCAGTATATTTTTATATTCATGCTTTTTTTTTGTTCTTTACAACTTCCTTTCTCCAGACATTGCACATTTTTCTGGTTTTCCTTGCCGTGGTGCTGAGCCAGCTAGCACGCTATCTCAGCACCGAGCAATGTTCTACCTGCCCCAGG
>VZTI01004324.1:437584-524294 GCA_013397865.1 Struthidea cinerea
CCCACTCTCGGTCTCGGCCGCGTGGGAATGTGAGGTGGGCTGGGTTTCACGGGCGAGGCTGCTGACGGGGAGCTCGGGGATACAGAAGGGAGAGGCAGTGTCCGTGGCTGGCAGCGGACCCCAGACGGAGGGAGAGGGACCGACAACACAAACCGATGCAGGGGGAGACCCGGGACAGAGGGGGGAGCGCACGCGGTCACGTGAGCGGGAGAAGGTGGGGGAGGGGCGCCACGTGTCTGTGAAAAGCCCGCTGCTGCCAGCGCCACGCGGTCGGCGCCATCTTTGCTGAGGGGAATGAAAGCGGGAATATTAAAAATAAAGGAAGCAGATGGCACTGCGGGTTGTACCATACTACTATTAGAATTTTGGGACAAACTTGAAGTAGGGAAAACTGGGGAAGTGGGTGCAGGGAAGGGGTTTGGGGTAGAATTCGGGGCAGCTTGGCCATCGCTACTCCGGGCAGGGTTCAAAGAAGACAGAGAGAAATCAGGCAGACGGTAGCAAGCCTTTGCATTAGAGCAGTATCCTTCTTTTTGTCTTTCCTGAAGGGGCAGAGGGAAGAGGGGTGCAGGGAGAGGAGAGCAGATAGGGTTTTTTGAACTGGGATTAACATTTTTTACTCATTTTACAAGACTATCAATGGCTGTTGCTAGCTTGTAAATCAAATACCCTTTTCCTGACAAAAACAACCATCGCACAAAGCGTTTTAAATACTCAACTAACCACTGCTTAAATAACCACTGAACAAAATGTTTTAAACCTTCCCTGATATAATGAAAATTTTCTCGAACAAGGACTCTTAGAACCGGGAGAAAGGCTTCCTGAAGGAGACGAGAGAACTCCATGCTCACCTCCCTCTCTTCCCAACTCTCGAGATAAAAGGAAATTAACAGAAAAGGATACAAAAGTGACCCATATTACCTTAGAGGGTCAAATAAAAGTCTCGAGTGCAGTCCACTGACTTAGACCAATGTTTTCTTCTTCTGAAAAGGTTGCCGGTCTGCCCCGCCGAAATTTCTGCTAAAACTCAGAGGTTTCTTTGGGGTAATGGCAGCTAGAGAGGCGACTTTTGATTCCAGCAACGAAGCTGTGTTGGAGACGCTCTTCGTGGACGGTTCGAGGCCGCCCCACACTCAGGTGCCATGTGCTACCATATTTGCCCGGCTCTGTGGGGTCCTGCAAGCCCACAGAACCTTGGGCATTTCGGTAATACAGTCAGGTGGCAAAGAGGCAGGAAGGAGATCCGCTTTTCATCCTGCTTGATGATTTATTCCATGTTTACAGCCGAACTCTCAAAGCAAATCTGAAACACGATCCCGAAGGCCCCAGTTTATCCGGGGCCAGGGGGAAAGGCGGGATTAGGGAATGGGGACCAATGGGAGAATGCCAGGGGAGTGACGAGGCTGACAGCCAACCGGGAAATTCAAACCGGGACAGACCATACCAAGGAACAGAGCATCCCGGGGGGAGCGCTTCTGGTCGCCCCAACACAAAGGTATGTTCACCGATCCCCACAAACATGGGCCAATTACCAACCAAGGAACATAGAACTTTCCAGAGAAATAACCAAATAGGAGCTATAATGAGGAGGAGTGGCAGCAGCCAATGGTCAGCGTGCTTCAGGCAGCCTTTTGTGTGCTCACTGTCCTTGTGCTGTGGAGGCATCAAACCACTGGACCTGTTGGTCTGCTTGGTCCTGCTGACCATGACTCTGGCCACGGCTCACCACAACATTTCCTGATTAGTTAGACTTTTTCCTTCATTGTACTATTGGCTTTTTAAGAGCTTTTTAAACCTCTTGATACTTCCTAAAAATGCTAAAAAATCAGCTCTCTCCTGATACTTGTCCACTAATGCTACTGTTACTCTGGCTCCTAAACCTGTGTTCATTTTCATTTCAATTAGTTTCCCATTTTCTGCAGCACCATATTCTTCTGTCCATTTGTCCCGCTTGCTCTCGCGTCTTTACGCCTCATTTTTACAGTGCCTCCTCCAAGAACTCCCCTATAGCAGGTCTTCATATACCCAGATTCAGGTTTCAGGAGTATTCTCAGTCTTCAACATGACTCAGCCTTTCTAAGTTTTGTTTCCTGACCAATAAGATATGGACAACAGTATTGCCCTGGCACCAGGTTTCCAGGTTTTCCAGAGGAATTAAGATTGTGGAGAACCTGCACAATGGGGCTGACGCAGACACCTGGGCCTTTGTGATGCTAAAAAGCCAGAAGCAGAGAAATTCTTCAGCTTTTTCTCAATATTCTGTGAGACTGTTGCTTTCACACACAGACTAGATGAAAACAGCGAAGGCGGTTTTGTAAACTAATTCTTTATCTTTGCACCTGGAGTTTGTTGCACAGTGTTGTTATGGTACACTGAAGAAAATATTTTCAAATAGGTGTTGTATAGCCTCCACCAATCATTCTAGGAGGTGGTTGATCAAGGGACCGATAGCACCATGCTACTCTTGTGAACCAAGTTATACAAACCGATTAATAATTAATTAAAGAGGCATTTTTTTCTGAACTTGGATCATGTTGTTTCTCGCCATTCTTGGTACAACAGTGACAGGCCTTGTCTTGGGCACCATCCAGATCCTGAGGATTTGTGTAGCACCCTTGTAATTTTATCTCCTGTGCTCTAGATACTTGGGTGAATTTAGGAATTTATTCTACCCTCTCTTGAAAACAGAAATTAGATGAATTTGTTCTTCATAATTATACCTAAAAACAGGCCGAATCACATAGTGCTCCCTGGCTCCTTCCACTGGCAAAAATCCCATGAATAGCAAAGAGAGAAGGATAAAATAATGATCTGACTTGGATTTCAAGCACTATGTTGCAAATATATTCAGAATAACATTAGTGCTGATGGCAGACAGTGACTGTCATTCTTTCTGAGCAGGTGCCACACAAACCTCCCTTCACAGATCTTCCGGTTCACCTTGCTCATGACCCACAGTCCCTCTCCTATTCCAGTCCTGCTCCTCTCCCAGGCAGCAGCTCCTAGCCATGCCAAATTGCCTGGTGGTTTTGTGATAGGCACAAATGGGGACTGGGATGAGACCACCCAACTTGCTTTCATTTACAGGCTCAGCCAGGATGTAAGCCCGAGCCTCCAGAAGAAAAAGCCAACAGTACTAACCCACTGTGCCACTTAGCCTGCACAGTGCAAAAGAGCTATTCAGCTGCTGCCAGCACTTCATTTTCAGATGTACTGTGGCTCTGTAACAATCAGCCTCCTAAAAGCTGCAGTTTCCCAGCAACGACTGCCAATTTTTTTGTCTCGCTGGATTATGCTGCCATCGTGTGGCAAATGTTTTTTAAAAGGCACATTTTGCATCCAATTAAAAAAACTAAGCTAAATGTTCTGATGAACAGTTGAACACAGCACTTTATGTACTGAGCACAGCATTTAACATTTTTTCAGCTGCAGAATGTTGTTATTGTTGTTATTATTATTACTATTATTATGTTTACTCACATAAAGAATATACTCGTTCATGTTGTCCTCTCTTTGACGCAGCCTTGAAGAGGTTTAGTTTAACACTGTCATTCTTATATTGATTCTTTGGTGTCTGTGTTCATTGTCTCTGCTTTCTCTGAGCATCTCTCTGGCAAGATGAAGGTGTCTTGGGGGAAATCTGTGCTGAAGTTCCCAAAATGTTCCTTTATGTGTATGGGCTCTTCTGCTAGCACTAATTGCTAGCATAGCCGAGTTTCACACAGTACTAATCTGTCTTCCAGTCTCAGTTGTTTCTCTTTGAAGGGCTTTCTCTTGGTGATCTGCTGTGCCCCGAGGTTTTATGAAAATGCTAGATTTGCACACTTGGAATCTGTACCTGCCAAATCATGTCCCTATTGAAACATATAGACTGTACCTTGATACAGTTCATGTCAAAATGGTGAGGAGCAGCTGAGGGACCTGGGAGTGTTTAGCCTGGAGAAGAGGAGGCTCAGGGAAGACCTTATCACTCTCTACAACTGAAAGGAGCTTGTAGAATTACAAGTTGCACTAGGGGAGGTTTAGATCGGATATTAGGGAAAAATTGTTCATGGAAAGGGTTGTCAAGCATTAGAAAAGGCTGCCAGGGAAGTGGTGGTCACCATTTCTGGAGTTTTTTTAGAGCTGCGTAGATGTGGCACTTGGGGACGTGGTTTAGCGATGGATTGGCAGTGCTGGGTTAAGGGTTGGACTTGATGACCTTAGAGGTCTTTTCCAACCTAAACAGTTCTGTGATTCTATGAAGCAAATGCTGTGTGGCATCTGACCAGGGCCTGAGCTGCTCCTTCACAAACCAGCAGTGCTGCCAATACTTGTAGTACTAAATATTGTATTGCAAACTCCTAAAGACAGATTTGGGAGAATTTTGCTTACACTGTCTTTGAATCCTTTCCAGCCCTTAGCACTGTCTAAAAACATCACATGACAAAAAGGACCAGAAAGAAAAGAAAAAGTTTAAAATTACTATTTTAAAGTCAGAATCTAAAGGACTCAAGTCATGATTTTGAAAATTAGATACCTGTAATATTGAATCCTACTAAAATTACATCCCTCAAAATTTAGTCCAGAAAATATTGACCTTCTTGGCAGTTACTGTCTTTGTCAAACTGCAACAGGTCTTTCACAGTTCAGCAATAATCAAACCACCATGAAAGTCCACCGCTATCAAAAAGTGCACCTTCTGCTAAAAATACAAAGAAGGGTTTTAAAATTGTAAATATAATTCCAGCAGCATGGGCTGGACTTCGTTTACTGCCAACACAGAGCAGCTCTTCTATTTCAGAGCCATCACCAATAAAATGCAGTCAAACTTTGCTTGTTCCCTCTTTCCTTTCAGTTCATTACTTTCCACAGTATACTTTAGTCTGGTGGGTAAAGCATTCTCCAAATATAAGCTCAGCTGTGAACACAAGAGAGAGAGAATTGAAAGGGTAAAAGGGTGCAGGGGAGATATTGGGAACAGAGCAGCAATTCTGACTTCCTGCCATGGTAAGATAATAACACAAACCCACTCGACACATGAGCAAACATAGAAGGATATTGCTAAGGAGCTGACATGATTTCAGCAAAGACAAAATCTGCCTCAGGGAAAATCTGCCTCATGGACCTGCTGCACTTCTTTAAGTGCACTAGGAAGGAAATTAGTTGCACCAGTGGATGCAATGTATCTGAATTTTCAGAAAGCCACAGATAATGTGCTACACCAAAGGTTAATAGAGAAAATAAATTGTCATAGGTCTTTTATGGATTTAAATCTTGTTATAAGATGAGAAACAAATGATAGGGTTTAACTAACACTTCTTGGTAAGAAGTGTTTAAAGTGAGTCCACACACAAAATGGTTTGGGGACAAATTTTATTGAACAGCTTTATCAATTCCATGGACAAGGAATTTTACAATCCAATTCTGTAAGTGATCAAATAACATTTTGCTCTTTAAAATGCATGTTACTTGACAATGGCATCAAAATCTAGAAGGAGCCCACTAATCTAAATGGCTGACAGGTTGCCAGGTGATCCTCCCTTAAGACAAATACGAAGTAGTGCACCTATGGGGAAAAAAATTCTAAATGGCAACTGCATGATGCTGAACTCAAAGCTGGGAGTTATGAGCCAAAGAAAGGACCTTAGAGTTGCTGCTGTTTCCTGGAATTGCTGGATCAATCCACTGGCCAAAAAAAAAAAGGCAGGAAGATGCTGGGAGTCAGCAGCCAAGGTAGTCAGAAAGAGGAGAAAAGAGGACATGATTTTGCTCCCATGTGAAATCCTTGGTGCAGCCACACTTCAAATCCCTTACAATGTTTCAAGGATGTAGAGGAATTTGGAGAGGTGCACAGAAATGAATACTAAGTAAAACATTCACAAGAGGTGATACAAAAATTTGGGAAATACAAAAAAATCCTTAACTGCAGCAGCTGTATGATGAAGAAAAACAAAAAACAAGAAGGAAATGGATAAAGCAAAAGTAGAACTGCTAATCACCATATCCAACAACACCAGTCACAGGGGTAACTTGATGACACTGCTGGGCAAGTACTTTAAAAGAGTTTAAACTGGTTAAGGAGTACAGCTTTACAAAGTGGGTAGTGAACTCTGGAAGTACCTTGTCACAGGACATGCAGAGAGATGGTATCACAATGAGGCAACAGTATCAACAGGTTCAAAAAGGGATTATATACATTCAGAAATAGGCCTAAAAGCAGATACCAAAGGAATAAGTAAGGACAAATGCTCCAACATCCTTAATATAACAACTTTGAAGGTTACGGAAGCCACCCAGAGAAGTGGCAGCTCACATGCTTTCACTAAACAGTGTCTCCAGTGCTGGGCACTGAGAAAATACTGGTTTTAGCAGAACAGTGGTCTGATCTAGCAGGAGATTTCTGTTGTGTTTATTTTTTCCATCTGTCCCGCAACAGCAAGCATTTAGGCAACATAACATGGTTCATTCTGTTATCTGCCAAATTCTATGACACAATAATTCCTTCTGTGACTTTCCACTTCACTGACACATTCCTTCAAGTTATGCATCTTGAATAAAGTACTCACTCTGGAGCTGCAAACTGATGACTCATATGTTTCAGGAAAAAATATTTTATGCCTTCCCACTTGTGATGTTGTGTGTGCTCATGTGTAAAACTCACTATCTTTCTCCTTTGCCACATTTCAAAATTCCTTTGCTAAACCTTTTACAAAACTGACATAAATTCCCAGGCACAGGCCTCTCCTCTAGGCTTGGAGCAGCAAGACCCACTCCCAAGAGCTCCCAGTAAGCACCATTATGCAGTTTGGGCAATGTAAGAAACACCAGGTGAGATGCTGAATAAAATGTCACATCTTCTCATCTCTTGCTTTACTATCCCTTAATCAATTTCAGAAAACCCAGTGGAGCAGCCTGGGAAGTGCCAATACAGAGCTGTAAACTATTGCTCTGCTGTTTTGCAGACAATAAATTTATGCAGACAAAGTTCAAAGTCTGAAGCAGGGAGACTTCAGCTCATTCACATGCACTTTCCCAAAATACTGCTTTCATTATTCCTATGCTCCCGTCACTGTATGAAATATTCTCTTAAAGAACTTGGGAAATTATTGGGACTGTGGATAAAAAAACACCTCTTCAGAAGTGAGACTTTTTTCCAGATTCATTCCACTCCTTTGGTTGGAGAAAGCAAGAAGAGATAACGAAAGACAGCAACTTGATGAAGTAATTCATCATCTGTTAATGAAAATACTGTTAGAACCAATCCCTGAAAAGCTCCATTTAAAACATCTTTAATACAAATTATTTTTAATAAACTAAATTATTATTGTTATTTTCTAACAGAAACTATCATTTAAATGTTCTTGTTCAAATGTTTTATGGATTTTCATCTTTCGTTATCAAATCTTCGAAAGCATTTTATTACAAACATGTGACTTTGAAAACCTAGCATTAAGATATGTAGAAAAGGCATAATGTGATGTTCCCATTCTAACCAGTGTGCCAAGTGTATGGGAGTGTGAGACTCGTGATTTCCTTCCCTGAACGGGTGGGGGCTGTAAATAGTTATAAATCCAGTCACAGAGAGGTCACTGATTGGCCCGATTAGCCAAGATTAAACATACCTTCTGCTGGCATCACAGAATGAAGCACACATTTATAGCAGAGTACAAGGGATAGCAGCTCTGTTCATTTGATTTTTATCCCTTTTTGTCTCTCTCCTACTTTACTCAGTTTTGTCTCCTGACTCTTACTCCGGAGCTCAGACTGGTGGGTTTTGTACATTTATGTACGTTGCCTGTTAAGCAAGAGACCTCCTGGAAGTCCCTCTCAGAGACTGGGCAGTGGATATCTATCCCTGTGTCATGAAACTGGTTGAGGCAAGAAGCAGCTAGAACAAGAACTTGTAGCTCCCACATGCTAGAGATTTTGCATTTTTAAGCTGCACTAAACCAGTGAAGTTTGAAGTGCTTTCAGCAGAGTGTTTTTATCCAGAAGTTGCACCACACGGAGGAGTGCAGAGAAAGCTTGAGCAATAGATGTGGCACACAGTTCTGCAGATAAAGCAAGTCCAGAGACTGGGAGTTGTTTCTGCATCCCTTCCTCAAGTGGATTCAGAGTCTTTGCAGTAACCTCTTACCAGGATGAAATTCATCCTAGTTCAGGTAGGGTAAATTCTTCGTTCTGCCTGACACCTAGTGGTCATAAACAAATGTTTTCAGCATTTCTGGACACCTTTTCTTCCAGTTTCCCATTTGGATGGTACACACTCAGCCTGTATCTCATGTGAAAAATTTACTGGCTTATGACCTTTGCTAGCATTTTCCTCTGAAAATTATTTAAATAAGCCTTTTGATCTGAATTCTGCTTACCTTTCAAGTGAAGCAAAAAACTTAAATAGAAGTATAGAGATGTCAATTGATTTTCAAGAGAATCACTTGCCATGGGTCTTTCCCATGTGCACAAGAATATTGTGGAAGAAGAACAGGTCTGATACATGACCAGCATAATAATGGTACTATGCTACACAATTGTCATGTTTTTAAAAGTAGCAAAAGTACAGATTTTCTGGACTAATTGTGTTACCTTGGAACATGGCACTAAGTAAAAGAGATGTGTGAAAATTCATCTTATAATTTATGAATCTTAATTTTCAATTTTCATTATTCATATTTAAGAAATTAATATCTTCTTAAACTACAGTTTTCAAAAACAAACCTAAGAACTACCATTATGAAATGCAATATCAAAAAGGTCCAAACCCTGAAAGGACAGATAAAAGTAGAAAATAGTTATGGAGTTTTTTTTCCAGTGGATTAAATAAAAACTCCACACTGTTCATTTTTGGCTACATCAGTTAAAAACTATGCAACAGCAAAAAATCCTTTCAAGAAAGACAAGACTCCCTTGAGGGCAGAGAGGCCCTGCAGAGAGGCCTGGTAAATTAGAGAGATAGGGAATCATCAACCAAGTCTATTTTAACAAGGGCAAGTACTGGATTCTGCACCTGGGATGGGGCAGCCCTGGATGTACGGACAGACTGGGGAATGAGAGGCTGGAAGGCAGCACTGCAGAAAGGCACCTGCGGGTCCTGGTTGATGGCAAGTTGAACATGAGCCAGCAGTGCCCTGGCAGCCAGGAGAGCCAACCCTGTCCTGGGGGGCATCAGGCACAGCATCCCCAGCCAGGCAAGGGAGGGGATTGTCCCGCTCTGCTCTGAGCTGGGGCAGCCTCACCTCGAGTGCTGGGGGCAGTTTTGGGTGCCACAGGGTAAGAAAGGCATTAAACCATTAGAGAGTGTCCAAAGGAGGGCCAGGAGGATGGTGAAGGGTCTGGAGGGGAAGCTGTGTGAGGAGTGGCTGAGGCCACTCGGTCTGTTCAGCCTGGAGCAGCTGAGACTGGGGGGAGACCTCACTGCAGTTACAACATCCTCATAAGGAGAAGCAGAGGGGCAGGCACAGATCTCTGCTCTGTGGTGACAGTGACAGGACCCGAGGGAATGGCCTGAAGCTGTGTCAGGGGAGGTTTAGGTTGGATATCAGGAAAAGGTTTTTCACCCAGAGGATTGTTGGGCACTGGAACAGGGTCCCCAGGGAACGGTCACAGTACCAGCCTGACAGAGTTCTAGAAGAGTTTGGACAGCACTCTCAGCAACATGGTGTGACTCTTGAGGTATTCTGTGCAGAGCCAGGAGTTGGACTTGATGATCCTGACGGGTCCCTTCTAACTCAGGATATTCTTTGATGTTGTGATTCTATGAAGAGAAATTTTACTGGAGGAATGGAAAATCTCCCCGCTGAAAGGAAGCAGTAGAACCAGTTGGAATGCCACTAAAGAAGATGTTAAGAGGCCAAGATCTCCATTAAGTATAAAGAAGATATGTCATTTATGTTCTCCTCTAATGAAGAAGCAAAGTGGCAGTCCATGAAATGAAAGGCTGAAAATTCACACAGTGCAGTTAGTTACTTCAGATTATATTGAGGTGAAGATTTCAGCAGAATCCGGGAGTTTCCATGTTTATAAAGACAATAAGATAAACAGATACATACAACAGATAAAATCATATATAAACTTTTGAAAGAGGTAGATGTTAACTTCCCTCAGGACATCCACTAATCTATTTATGCTGAGTAGGAGGAAAATCCCCCAGGAGCACATTAGATTACATGCTGTGTTTAGAAGTTTAGAAGTTTAGAAGTGAGAAACTTTAGACTTTTTTCCAGATTCATTCCACTCCTTTGGTTGGAGAAAGCAAGAAGAGATAACGAAAGACAGCAACTTGATGAAGTAATTCATCATCTGTTAATGAAAATACTGTTAGAACCAATCCCTGAAAAGCTCCATTTAAAACATCTTTAATACAAATTATTTTTAATAAACTAAATAAACTAAAACTGAAGCTTTAGCTTTCAGTTGTTGCCAAAATCAAATTATCAAATGACTTGGACTCTGAAGGTCTGATCCAGGATGGCAGTCTTCACATCCCCAGTTACCACAGCAGCATGGGAAAGCAGAAGACATTTATAATTATTACTGGAGGATGGGAAAGCAAGAAAGCAGCAGCCCTCATACCACTGTTAGCAAACTATACATCTCCTGTCACGAATTTACCAAGCTCCATTTTAAAAGCAATTAGGATTTGGCTTTTTACGTCCCTCTTCATATTGGAAAGCTGTTTATTGACCTATCCAGTGGTTAGGAATTTCCTTTTGATATTCTATTTTATAGAACTATTTGGTTTTGTTCTACATACTTTATAGCATGTACATACCTCTTCTCACTCCCCAGGTTGACTTACAGGGTTCCCTTTCAGCCTGTCTTTTTCTGGACTAAGTAAGTCTTTTCCGATTGCTCCCGTGCATCTCTGCTCCCCTGATGGTGCTAGTAGTCCTCTTCTGCATTTGAGCCCTTACCCATCTTGCATATAGGTGACCAAAACTGCTAGTGGTATTTCAGATGAAGTTTGGCATGCACAGAAAAATATATTCTTCCTAATAGCTACCAAATACTTCAGTGACACACCCCAAAATCTCATTTACTGCTTTACTAGCATCTCATTCTCTCTACATGCGGTCATCCTTTAAACACCTTAGACTAATTATCTCCAAGTTTATAGCAGAAATCCTCGTTATTTCTCCCTAAGAGCAATGACTTCAGACTTTGTTGAAATTAATTTCATTGCATTGCATCAGTGCTTGAATTCTTTTTATATCAAAATCAGTAAAAGAATTATTAAGACTGGTCTCAAATGGGATATTTTACTAGTATCCCCTTCAATGTCACTCCTCTTTTAAACTGTGTCTCAAACTCCTGAGTAGTTCAAACTAGTCTTCTTCAATGCAGTTAATCGTTTTCTTCAAGATCAAATATTATGTTAAATAAGTAAATTATTTTTGTCAAGAAAATTACTTACATTTAGAAAGAAATTATGCGTCAAGTTTGGCTTGATCCATATCTCATGATTTCACACTGCATTTTATCCTGTTTCATTTAGCCCCCACACCTCACCTCATCTCACTTCCTTCTGCAGTTTGCCAAGCCTTACATTCTCCTAAGCTCAGGCTAGACTTGGTATCACAGCCATCGGGCTGCAGAGAGATCTGTACGGTCTAAATGCCTCTGCAGAGACAAGATCTGGTACAATCAGCATTATCTTTGAGAGATGTTTGTCCAGCCTTCTTTCAACACAGTATGGCTATAAAAATCCTCAATTAACCCAGTTAGAAGTCTCTCCTAGTGTTCATTCCAAGTCCCCTCTGCAACAAAAAATGCTGCTTTATCTTCTTCTTTTCCCACACAAAAGAGAAAATTATTGATTGACATTTTATAATAGTCTTGCTACATAGATAGATGGTGGCTGTTTCATTGTCGTCTTTCTTGATGTTCAAACAAACCCATTCTCTCAGGCCCTCTAAAAAGCATGTTTTATAAACGTGCATCTTACTTCATATCTTTCTGGGATTTTCTCTACTTTATTCAAGAAAACTATTTAAAATTATAATCTATTTATTACATGTTACAATACAATATCCCTAAAATCAGGTAATTCCTGTTTCAAACATGAATGAAATATGATAACTAGTACAGTGAGTATTTGTTGTGCAACAAGTCCAAAGGAGGGATGTGCCCATACAAACAAATATACACAAAATGAGCCTTAGTATGAAGCAAATATTTCAGTGGGTATTGGTCAAATAGGTGCACCTGCTGTCCATTTGAAGTATTTCTTTTTTTCCTCTCCTCTATATATCGGAAGCCCTGATGCCACAGACTTGAAAACTTAAGTCTATTCAATCACTCTGCAGAGTTCATTCCTACTGTTCTTGATTACTACTTCAAAAGAATTATTATTAATGCACACAAATTTACATTTTGTAAATAGTGCCTAAGACAGCTAATATATTTGTTACGTTTATGAACAGCACAAAATATCTAACAGTTTCTACAGTATTCAAAGCTATTCAAAGAATATTCAGGTAAGATTTTAGTCTATACACAACCTTCCACTTCCAGCCTTCCTTCGAGAGCTGATCACAGGGTAAACCAGCAGTGACTGCCCGCTGGGTCACAAAGTACCCTGTTTTCCCTGGAAGAGAGAGACCCCTGTAAATTGCTATTGAACACTCATGTAACATTGTCTGCCCACAAATTTATCATAATTCCATGTAAAATAAGATAGATACTTTGATCTCATGATTCCATATGCAACAATCAAAAGAGATGTTTAGGAGATAGAGCATAAAAAATGCTGACATAAAAAACCTAGAATTCACTAGAATACAAACTCTTGAAGACTTGTCTTGGGAAACCTGAGCCTTGTCATACTCCAAGATCTCCCATTGTGTGCTGAAGGGACTCCTAATGTTTCTCCCATGGAGCCTTTCCCCAAGTAGAAACCTTAGTAAAATGCTAGCACTTTCTAGGTTTTTGGTTGGTTTTTTTTGAGATCAATTTATCATTTTGACAGCAAATATAATTTCATCTATCTCACACATTTTTCTGCAGCAATGATTTATTCTTGAGGTCCTCACTGTATTCTAATTCAGATACTAAACAATACGTTTTGGAGTTTTCTTTCACTCCTTTCCATCACAGAGGTAACTAATCCCTTGCTGTTAGCTCCAGAAGCACTGTTGCATCAGTTTACAGGCTTGAATTCCAGGCATGTTGTCTGAACAGCCATGACGAAAGTGCTCGAATATCTGATGCAAGAGTACATTCCCCAGGTAGCAGCTGTACCTTATTAACCACTTGTTAACCTTAACCCCTCTGTTTATCTGTCTCAGAGAATGCTGCAATCCCCTCCCTGAGTCTCCTCTGCTGCTCAGTGACAGGAGGGCTTCCAGTAACTTGCTCTCATCTCACCTTCTGTTGCCCTGCGTTTAAAAGAAAGAAGCTAGAAAGGATGTTGTTCTGCAACAATCACAGGTTTTAGAATGAGGGTGTGTTCCAGTCCCAGGTAGCTTTTCAAGCTTCCCACTTTCTGTCGCTCTATGCTAATCTGTGACAGGATGTGTCAAGGGGTTTTACGAACCTGGGTTTTCTTGGCAACACAGAAGGAAAAACCTCTGTTTTCTGCAGCTTAAAAGGCTACAGAAACTCTCTCTTTGTAATTTGAGAATTCAGAATCCGTCCTATTTGAAAGTATCTTCTTGCAAAAAGCCAGGAGAGCTTTCAGCTGCTTTTTTCTGAGTACAATCACTGAGTTTGAGATCACTGTGGGTCATACTCTGACCTTACCTGCTTACAAAACTACTAATTTCAGGTGTAATGAAAAGCCCAGGGTGGAATTTAATCTGATTTTCTTCCTCTTCCCCTTCCCTTCCTCCTCCTCTCTTGCCCCTAGCAGTCATGGTATAGGAGTCAGGTCTAATCTATCCCTTGCAGCACTGACCATAGGGACTGCTGTATATTTTCCTCTTGAAGACTTGTGCTCTGATTTCCCAGTGATAGTGCTATAAATACCTCTCTCTTTGGAAAGGAAAGTAAGAAATTGGACCTGAAATGTCCTTTGAGTATACCTCCTCAGGGAAGGAGATTGCCCTGTCCCAGATAAAAATATTAAATTAGTAGCAGTCACTTGAGTGATGTCATTTTTTGTAACCTAAATGTAAGGGGCATAACACCTAGCATTAACACTTACAGCCTGCCTTCCCTGTGAGTCCTCCACTAAGTACTTCCATATTTATTCTTGTTCATGCTTCACTTGGGCAGAAGCCTGATATCTTCCCTTCTAGAAAGCAAGCAGTTAAAATTTTATTTGAAATAACAGTTCCCAGAAGTTTCACTTACTCAGTAATTACTGCTTAGGTCAAGGAAAAGAAAACAAAAACAAGTCTCTAAATCCCAATACTTTGCTGATAATTCCTCTTTGCCACTGACATTGTATTTACTAATATATTTTAATTCAAGCATGAAAAAACAGTCAAATACCTATGACTTTGTTATCCAGAGGCTGACAAAGGAAATAATAGAGTAATTAAATGACACGTTGAAACAGGCTCCTTAAACAAATATACTCACCATTTTACTGGCAGCAACATCTTCATTAAAACTGATTTTAGTGTCAGGCAGAGGGAAAGGTAAAAAAGGGACGGAGGATGGGAAAATGAGAAAGAGAACATAGTAATATTTTGCAGGACTTCTTCCAACACAGGAAAAACATGGGATGAAATTATATTTATTTTCTGTTAGAGAGTCAATGCCAGAAGTGGACTATGTTGAATTCCGCTCACATGATCAATGGTCTTTTCAGTTCACACCTGAGTGACTTTATAAGAGAAATAAATCACCTTGATTCAGCAACAGAGAAACTCCTGCAAAGTGCTGAGGAAACAATAGGATATTGTGCTCTGACCTGCACAGGATTAAAGGTGTTCCTGCAGGATCTACATGTAAGCTTCCAAAGGCCACAGGAACCAGTCAACAGCTCACCATAAGGCACTTACCTAAAGACATCAGCAAACTCAGAAGAAATGTAGGCAGATACAGCCCCCATGACAGATGTGCCAGTATCCTTTCTTAAGCCAGCAAAGTGAGCTCTGTGTTCTACACGGACCCTAACATTTTCACTGAAACTTTTATTGTCCTCTTGAGCACTAGGTAACTAGCTATTTGAAGAGGTTGTTTGCACATTTCACAGCTCTTCTGTTTTCCTGATTCAAGTGGCATTTATAACAGGAGAGATCAGGTGGGGAGGTTTTCTCTAGGCCAAGGACATGCCCTGTCTAAATCTGCAAGCAGATGTCTTGAAATTACTAGATTCACCTGGGGAATATATTTATGCCAGAAACAACAAATCTGCCTCAGTCTGAGCCTTTCAAGCTCACTCAAGTAAATATCTGTCTTCATAGATTGCTGTGTCCAAGTCGTGTTTACAGGCACAGTTCCCCCACAGAGAAGTTCTTCCATGGCACCTCTGGCTGTTCTGTGAAAGTCCATCTTCTGGCACCAACTGCTTTATTAGTTTTGTATCATTTGATGTAGGAACAGAATGCCACAAAGCAACCCTGCCCCTCCCTTTCCAGTCCGTACAGGATTCATGCGTCCAACATTTAATGTTAACTTGGAGTAAGAAATCTGTGCCATGCATAGGTTGGAATCATTTTAATTTCAAAGAGTAATTATTCATCTGGCATAAAAATGCATGAGTCAGATGTAGAATGGGGTGGTTCAGTGAGCAGGCCCAGCAGGGCAGCAGCTCTCTGCTTGGCCACCTGGGAGAGGCCAGGACTGGTGGGAGTGCCCTCGGAATGGGCAGGTGCTGATTATGCCATGCTTGACAGAGATGGAAGATGCGTTTTTACAGTGGCAACAGCAGTCACGTGCTGGCATTTTTGAAATGCTTTCTGAACACTATAGATTAATTTCAGCCCTTCTGTTCCTGAAAATGTGTGAAGGAAAATGCAAATAGGGCAAGAAAACCAAAACATACGGCAGACACGGGGAGTTGCTGCAGTGCAACCCTCCTCATCATCACAAAAAGTGCCTCTGGCATAACCTTGATACATTCAGGGCTGGCAGGATATATGGAGGTCTCATGAGCCAAGGAAGCAGATACATAACTTTGTAAGTCTCTAAAGACCTCAGCAGGTCTGTGTTTCCAGCAGCACTTCCTCTCACCCTAGGGGGACAAAAAAACCCTATTACTGGCTTCAGAATTAAATGTTAAGAAACCACAGATGATATATCCATGGGAATCGGCCTCACCCCAAGCACTCAACTATTTTGCAACCCACATATCTCCAGCTGGGAGATGCCATTAATCTCCTATAGTCTAAACTGTGCACAAATCTGGATAAAACTCTGCTGTGCCTCTAAAATTACCTAAAGTGCAAAGCCAAAGTGGGGGTTTAGGGCAAACAGAAATACAAAGTAACAGTGGGCTGAGGGATTTGGAGCTGAGGGAGTGGCTGGTGTGGCAAAGGGTAGGGATGGCCACAGAACAGATAGTGATATTCAAATTCTAAGGATCATTATCAGCTGGGTGGAACACCCCTCGTTCAGAACCAGAAACAAGTCCTGAAAAGAAAGGAAAAACAGTGCCTATCTATGTGGGCCAGTGAAAGGTTAAATAGCAGTGAGGTGGTAATGCTAATGGCTGGAAATGTGCAGCAATGTCTTGGGAACAAAGATAAAGAGGTTTGGGTGAGAGTATGTGATCGATGAATTTCATAAGAGAGCAAGGAGAGAAATGAGTGTACACAAGAAGGGTGGATCAGAAGGACTCAGGCTGGTGTGTGATCTACCAATATCAGGACAGAACCTGGAGGCATACAGATCACCAAGAAGTGCCGTGGTGGAGCTAAAACCATCTTGTGTAATTAAGAGATTAGAACATTCCAAACATAAAACACCAAGTTCACCTAGAGCCTAGCTCAGTTTCAGCCTCTATTGATTTTCTTGGGATTACAGTATATGTTCTGCCCTGAGAGATGTTTAATCAGATGTTCTGTTCAAATAATGGTTTAAGCATTATTCTGTCCCTACGTGTCAGCCTCCGTACCGGATTGATCCTGTAGGCTACTTCACATCAGAGTGAGTTGTGGGATGGCATGCTACACGAATAATCATCTTGGGGTCTTGTTTCCTTATTAGAAAACATGAACAAAGAAACTAAAATCCGTTCTGGACCCAATGTGAATCTGTAGTTACTGCAGTGAACTCTATGCCTAGCTTTTCAGTGCTGCATCTAACTGCCCTGAAAGGTCCTTTGCCCAGACCTTTTGCAGGAAAACACAATTCATACTTTGCATTTAGATCAACGTTACAGTACTATGATTCTTGTGGGCAAAGGCGAGCAGATTTTTGTTCACTGGGTGAACTAAGGAAACTTCTGTCCTCGTGCTCTGGGTGCGTAACATTTGTAAGGCAAAGTGACTGAGTCTGCCTTTCTTTCACCACAGGCTGAGCTTACACGGGAGTGATAAAGTTCATATGTTGGAAAAGCAAGGTTTATGACATTCACAAATAACACAACCTGAATTAGCATAAAAGAGCACTGATAAACCCGTGATATTATTCAAACATACTCACAGAACCAAAGAGACTTTTTAAAAATTGGTCTTATCACTTTACTCAACAGAGTAGTAGCTCTTTGAAGAGACTGAGAGAAAATGCCGTCTCTTGCAAAACTTGTTCAACACATCAGAGAATAAGGTGGTAGGCAGCAGCTAGAAACAGCAAAGTTTAACTTTACACAAATTGGCAAACTTTATAATAACTCCAGCTTCTCTGTATGGATTACTGTGAACTGTTTCTTTCAAAACAAAGACTTTTTAGGGCATTAAGGATTATACTGGTAATGGTACAAAGCCGCATCATGGAGGTTCAGACTGGGCATCAGGAGGCATTTCTTTAGTGAGGGTGTAGTCAAACACCAGCATCCTGAAGAGGTGAGAGTCTGCCCCAAGTCTGTCAGTGTTCAAGAGGCATTTGGACAGTGCCCTTAATAACAGGCTTTAACTTTTGGTCAGCCCTGAAGTAGTCTGGCAGTTGGATTAGATCATCATTGCGTGTCACTTCCAACTGAATGATTCTAGCCTAGGCTGGTCTAGTCTAAAAAAAGAGTGTGGAATCCCTTTGATGTGTAACCTGCGCTTTCTCCAGATTCCTTTCCAACTCCTCATATCCTTCACAGGAAAAATACTCCACAGACAAGTCCATGGAAGTAAGAGGAATGCTACAGAGCAGCTGGTTTCCGATGGGGAGGAACAGATATTTTTGAAATGTTTGAGCAGAGTGTAGTCCAACACAATGCATTCCAGATTCTCAACTGCAAATTTTAGCTTCTCCGCTAGGGATAAGATCCATGCAAGACACCTAGAGGAAAGATGTGTATATAGAAAAACCAAAAATCGAGGTTCTTGCCTGTAACCTTCTGTACTACCCAGTCAGACTGTGCCTGCATGCGTGCTTTAGGTCAAATGAAAGGATTCGTGTCTTTTCTCATTCCTCCTGCTGTTGTGTCATCCTCTTCCAACACAACTCTGCGATCTTTAGGCCTACAGAGTAACAGCTGCTAGCATTGTATAGGGATTTGTCCACTGAGGTTGGGTCTCCACTTTATCTCTGTGAGGAAGCTTAGGGCACTGAGCATGCATGGTTCTTACAGTGTCAGAAGGAGAAATGGCCAAGCATCACTCCCAATGCATGCAACTCACTGCATCATATACGCCTTTTGTGGAAAAGTCCACAGGGACTTGCACATCTTGCTGAATAAAATAAATGTATTTTCTAGAGTCAAAATGTGGGAGTTGGACTGATTGTCCTTACCCAAACACAATGCAAGTGCCACAGAAAGTCCCAAGAGTACAGGAAATCAGCAGTGTGATTCTACTTGTTCTGTTGGTCTTTTCAAAGGGTCCTGTCACCACAGATCACTGTAACCACAGCCTTTCTGCACACAGGCAAGATTAATCTCATGCTGCAGTAAATCCTGGGCCACTGGGGCTGAAACAAGACACAAGGTAATATGTTCATGCTACAGGGGTCACAAGGAGGTCAGCTGGCATTAGCAGCCTTTTAGGAGCTGCTGTTTCTCAGGCTGGAGCTGGGTCAGGCTCCAGCGCTCTGCAGCCAGCAAAGCTTTGAGCATTCAGCAGGCCAAGCAAAGCTCATTAAAAATAAGGAAGAGTGGGGGGAGGAGAGAGGAATGACAAGAGGCCAAGTGAGAAGAACATAGCCAGTTGTTGTACAATGGAAATCTCCTGCTGGCTTTAAGCCCAATGGCAGCCACGTTCCTTAGTGTTCAGGAGAGGAAATGGGACAAAGGTAGCAGGACACAAATGTTGAGAAAAAGGAATAACTGCCACTGAGGTAGTTGTTTATTTTGGTCTACTTTTGCACTTACTGCTTCAACTAAATCAACTTTACTTGAGCTTTCAGTGTAATGATGTAGGTCAGTTGTTGGGCTCTTTCCATTAGGAGCTAATGCCTCCTGCATGTAAGGCGCTGGATAGTCAAAGACATCTTCAGACACGTTCCAAATTAAAGCAACAATCTCAAGAGAGTTTCCAAAAAGCTTATCTTTATGGCAAATACTTTTTTTTCCTAGCTCCATCTGATGTAACATTGCTGGGTTCCTCTGCCTACTTCGAATATACTCTGGAAATACCTAAATGAGTGTAACGGAGAGAGACAGAAATAAGTTACCTTGCAACACTGAAGCATTACAAGGAATGTCAACAGGCCTGTCTTTCTTTGTCCCAAAAACATGCAGCAACTTCAAGGCTATTTCCATTATGTTCAGATTTTCAACCTTTAAAGCTGGAAAGCACAATGTCCTCAGCTGACTTTGCATGTAACAGTTCCTGAGGCAAAGGGCAGCCATGAGCTGCCAGAAGACCTGCACTGGTGCTCATGTCCTCCACCAGTACATGCAAGTATTTTATTCCTCCACCTGTTCTGAGGCTCCTCTGACAATATTCCCACCACAAAGGGATGGTGTCTGGATGGGTGAGAGACACAAGAGGAGACAAAACCCCAAAATACACTGGAGTCCACTCCTCTCCAAACTTCCAACCTGACTGCAGGCACAAGCATCACATGAGTTCTCTAATTTTAAAGTCAAAATGGATATATCTATTTATAAATAACAGTGGGAGAGAGAAAAAAACCAACAACAACAACAAGAAAAAGCCTCAAAAGTAAAGCTTTGTATTACAGCACACTTCTCTACTTTAAAGATAAATGATAAATAATCCAATGAGATTTCATTTAGATGACACATTTTCTTTTCATATTTAGGCATAACCAACTAGCTTGCTGTTTGTGTGAAGCTTATTTCATATCTAAAGTATGTACAAAATGAAGGTGGCATCTCTTTGATCGGAGCTCTGTTTGGCTGCCTTGATGGGTTCACTTTCTGTCACAAGTGGAACTTTCAGGAATGATTTTAGGAGCCAAATGTTTTGAAACTGTTCCATGCTCAGATGTGTTCAAACCATCATTTGTGGTTCTTCTTTTCACAGAAAGAGAATTCCACTGCCTGGAGCAAATAAATATGTTAAAATGCACAACTGCAAGATAAAAAAATTTACAGATTGACTAATAAGGCAAAAATTCCACTTGGTTTTCTCACAGATAGTAATGTAGGTAATCTGCTTAAATCAGGGGTGCCTGCTTCTAGACGTTGTGCAGAACCTAATGTATTTGGGCAGCTTCACAGCATGATGAAAAAATGCAATTTAGTGTGAAATGCAGCACTTTATTGTTGGTTGTTCAAAATTTATTTCTGTTTACGCATTCTAGGGAGGTACAAGTGAGTGCACGTAAAATATTGACCTTCTAGTCACAATCTGTAGTGATTTCTGCTGGAGAATGGAAAACTATCTCTGAAAAAGAGATTACCACTGTTTATAGCCCTTTATACAAATAGCAGAAAACTGTTCTCATTATATCTATTCAAGTTTTATTGCAAGCATGTTGTTTGTGCTCATCAGAAAGATGACTATATTGTTATCTTGTCTTTAAAATCAAATCCTCTCTTGTAAATTGTCACATTGAAAGGCTATAAGGACAAATGATCATATTGGAAGTTTGTAAGATAGTAAAATGACTACAGTTTATTTCAAAATTATATTTACAATTGTTCCAACCAAATCTCTATCAGTTGAATGATGATTCAACGAGTGCAGAAAATGCTGTTTAATATTGAACTGTAATATCATTGTTGCAATAATTGTGGTTTCTCGATTTAATTCCTCAAGACAGTATTTCCCTCACGGTATTAAAGGTATTTTAAACTCCCAATTCATACCACCAGAGGGCAATATGATAGGGTCGATTTTGCAATGTAAATAAGGAAGGAACCGTGAGCTCTAAAACTGTCTTCTATACTAAAATCGTTTAACAAAACTTAAAATGCATTATCTCATTTATTCAACTTTTTCACCATTTTAATTTTCATAAAAAGGAAGAAACTGTGTTGCACATCTGTGTACAAAAGGAAAAAATACAAAGAGAAACCAGAATATGTGGAAGAAGACATTATTTTCTGAAGAAAAAGACAAAAAAGAGAACAGAGCATCAATAACATTCCTGTTGTTCCAAATCACTGAATCTGCGGTAGGTGGAAAATTGAGGGTCTAGAGGGAGAAACAACTATGATCTTTTAGTATCTTTTCAGGCAGAAAATGGTGATTAACTGACTGTAACTAAAGGCAAACTTCACTTAGTTTTGAACATCTGTTTATATGTTACAACCAGGTATAACAGCACACAATGCCTTTACTATGCTGGCAAGAACTTTATCTACAGCATCTCTTTTTAGTGTGTATATAAGTACTGCCTTACAGAAGAAACCTGAAACTGTGTTTATTGAAGAACTGAGAATTCAGTTAAACTGAAGAAGGCTGGTAAGTAACTCATATGAAAAAGCAGGGAGGGAGAACTATAGGGAAATTCATAGCCAAAAAAAGAGTGTACCTTTTCAGAGATTATGATTATTCTTACAAAATTAAGACTGGACTCTTAATTTCAAGTCATTTTCCTTCAAAGTAATTTGCTTTCCTTTTTACGTTTTAAATAGAACTCAGAGGTGAGTTACAAAGAAATGCCATTTGAAGGCTAATTTGTAAGAAGATGCTTTTAAAGACAGAATTTCCATAATACAGAAAATAGGACTTTATGCAAAACCAGTATTTAGACAGTCTTTATGTCCACTTAAAATCATTCAGGCCAAATGAGGAACGGAAGAGATTTACCCCGATACCCATGACAGTAGCAAGTTCTCAGCTTCTTACATTGAAAACACAGAGATACCAGCTTATGAACAAAAGCCCCATTTAAGAGTTCTTCAAAGTTTGAGACATTTTAGTTCCAAAAGGAGCTGACTACTTTCCCACATATGAAAATTATTACAGAAATTACACTCTCCCTAATTTCGGTATGGTAATATTTATACTTACGTAATTAAGAAAGCACAAAGGCCTGGCTGGCATCCCTCACTGGAACTTACTTGTGTCCATGCAGTATAAAATGAACAACACAAAATACAGGAACAGTATTATCAGTGAGGATGGAAGGCACATCCCATCCACAGGTTTGCAGGGCTCCCAAAGCCTGGTAAAATTAACTACATTTTATGAACATCAGATATAGTAAGTGCTTATTTTGTACAGACAGACAGGACTTTCTAGAAAATGGCTTGTCAGTCAAAAGAAAGGCAGATAATGAAAATGACTGCAAGCTTTGTGCAGTGGAAGTATGCTCACCAGAGAGAATCAAAAGAAAAATAACTGGGAAGACAACAGAATTGCAGCAGTGCTGATACTTTGCTTTTAGATGCTATCTTCCATCTAAGAAAACTATTTCCCAAAAGGAGGGAAATCAACTGAGAAAATAAAGGGATAGGATCTAATTTAGCCAGGGCCACATCATGAATCAAAGACTTAGGAACAAAAATCCACATCTGCTACCACCTGCTCTGCTCTCAAAAATTGTTTTTACTACTCATCTTGCTAAAAGCACTGTTTTCACACAGCACTACCCCTTTCACAAAGAGTCATCTGAAACTTGCTTTTGCACAAGCTGCATTCACATTCTTCAGGAGGTTCTGCTTCATCATTACCTGCAATACGTGCTCATCATTAGTTATAATAAGCATAATATATATATTCTAGTCAATTGTGGGGGCAGCACAGGTACATTTAGATTCTGGATTGGTCCCTGCCTTAGCTCCAGCAGATTTGGCAGAGCTTGCACACACTACCACGGTCAAGCAAGCCTTGCAAATAGTCTGCAGTGCTATGTCTGGAGAACACATCTGTCTCAGAGCAGCTAAATCCAGCACCACAAACAACTGAAACATCACAAACTTGCTGAGACTCAAAGGCAAATCTGACCTATGTTCTGGTCTCCAGGCTCCTTTTGGATTTCAGTTCCATTCAGCATACTTCAATGGCCATGAAAGAGTATGGGATGAGGAGGGGAATAAAGAGGAAAGTTATTTACAAACACAGGTCTAGCTGGAATTCCACCACTGTTTGATGTTTGAATACTCAGGCCAAGTGTCAAAATAGAGCTGAAATGCATCTTCAGGACACACTTTGATGAGAAACTACTGACACATCTCACTTTTAACCATCTGGCACCAGTTAGTCATGGTTTCGACAGCAATGCAGTGGCACTTGTAGCAGCTGATTTCTTTGTCCCAAACAAAGCACACTACTTAGGGTAATTCTCAAGTGCAAACCAGGGCATTTAATGGCAATACAGAGTGGTTTTGAATGGTCAGAATTGTCCTCCATGGTGCTTAAACTGAACACTGAAGGCCAAAAGTGCACTGAAGCATTATGCTTTGGCTTCTTTCAGGTTAGAATGTTGGCAATGCTCTTTTACCTCTGGGGTGCAGTATTGGACAGTTAAAGTAAATTGGAATCCTCTCACAACTCAATAGAGCACAACTGATGCCTCTTCCATGCGTTGTTGATTTTGTAAGATTTAGTTTTACAGTACCTGCTTTTTATTATTTTTAAAGTCCATTTGGAAGAAAAACTGTAACGCTATTTACTATTTCCTAACCTCAAGCACGCAGTTTTCCTGAAGCATATCTTAGGTCTCCTATAGCCTGGTCACCTAGGGCCAAAAAAAGACACACATGGTAGACCATTAATTCATAAAAGGGGTCTGAACCTTCCATCATGGCCTGTTCTTTCCACATAAACAGCCCATCACCAGAATTGGAAAGGTTCAGGATTTGCTAGCTGTAAATATGGCCATGATCCCGTCACACGTAAGCACAGTGCTTCCCAGAAGAGAGCCTCGCAGTAGCTGGAGCTCGAGTCACATCACCAGTATGAACAGGGGAGAGTGCCACCAAGACAGATTATATGTCAGTGAGACTGTGGGGTTAGCACGAAAAGAAAATTAGCCAACACTTACAGTCACATACAAACACAATGTACATTTATAGCTCCAAGTTCAGCAATCTCCCCGGCAGTGAATCAAGTGTCACTTAAACTGTGCTGACTTGAGGGGATTTATGCATGTCCCACAATAGTTAATACAACTGGTAGATCAAGCTTGAGTTTATGTAACTCTCTGAACTACACTTCAGAGGACAATTAAGAAAAATTACAAAAAATGCGCTAGGGGTACAAAGAGGATGACCAGGAATACACAAGATCTCAACTGCTTTTTCACTGAGGAACTTAATTCTTTAAAAGACTTAGGTTTGATTCTAAAAACCTATTTTTATAATAAATAAATTAATCAATCTTGAATCAGGAGGCCTTACCAGCATCTTCTGTCCAAAGCTAGTATTCTAAATCTGCAAAAATACTCTACCTGCAGCTGTAAATGATGAGCTGTCTCAGATTTTATCTCCTTTGCTTGAAGTACTGGCTGGTGTTTAAGTCCCTGAATGTTGTTTACCCCTCCCAATATCTTCTCACGGTCTTGGCAGAACCACTACATCTCTCAAGGGACTGACCCTAAAGGATATTTGAGCAAGCACTTAAGAATTGCACTTCTAAGGCTCTCCCATGGCTTCAATTTAGCTTAATTAACCTTCCACAACATGACTGTATCTATTGTTTCTTCTTAAATCACTCTTTCAGTCCCAGCCTTAGAACTTCATGCTGCAGAGTTGTGTTGTGGTATTTGTGACTGAAAAGGGTAAAGGAATGATACTCAGTGACCTCTAAGCAAAGACATCTTCCTGTGGAATCTCTCACTTAGGCCTGCTCTGTAGACTTCTCTGTTCAGAACTTCACATAAACAAGAGTGGAGGAAGGAAAAAATGATCCAGCTCATTCTGTTCCTTTTAAAACTACACATTTTCTATCTTAATCTGTTTTACAAATTAGCTTTGAGCTCTGCAGTACAGTAGTATATGTTTGTTACTTTTCACACAATAGCAGGAAGCCTTGATATTTGTTATTTCAGATAGCATTGGTCCCTAAATGCCTGCAAGCTCAGAAGCTTTGCTTATAAATGTGTTTTCAGCACATTTACATGACTGTAATAATGTCCAAATAATCAGATTCCCCCTCTCCAACTGAGTTTTGCAAACATTTCATTATTTAATATTTTTTAATGAGAAACTGCTAGGCTAAAGGGAATCCCAGATTATGGGTTTTATAAAACTTAATAGCACAAAATCTACCCAGTATGTTTCAAAATTTTTTTTTTTATTTCAAATGTAATAACAGTGTGCTAAAGAAGAAAAACAATCCCTGCAGGGTTTGCAACCCATGCACTGGATATTTTTTTAAAGTACAGAGTATCTGAGAAGTTAAGCTATTTCCAAAATAAGAGTAGCAAGACATAAAACATTTCAGTTTTGGGTTTGTTAAGTAACATAGTTAAAGGAATGTTTTGCACCTGCCAGTTTTAAAATTTCATCTGTGGCTAACATAAAGAGTTAGTCAGTGGCAATAAAGCTGAAAGCTACAAGAGGATATGTGACCAATATAACATGCTGGTCTGGAATAAGGTGGACAGGAAATGTGGGGCTCCTACTTAGAACACTTGCTTCATTCTCCCTGTTATTTTAGTGTTTTCTCAGCTCACCCCTTAATTAGTCCTTAGAAAAACTCACCTTGAATAAGGGTCTCAGGCTGTGGCACAGATGTAAACACAGTAATGAGCATTGTGGTTAACCTCTCTACAGGGGGAAAAGACTTTCCAGTTTTCTGTCATGGAGAAGTAACAGAAAATCTTTGGTGCCACAGCAGGAATTTGTGATTTTTCAACTGAATTCTGAATATCTGAATTCTGTCCATGGGCTCTATGAGCTTCTAGGCTACCTGAGCAGAAATCTGGATGACCACCTGGAGAACTGCAGGAGTCTTACTACGAAACTACTTTTACTGTTGAGTATCATGGAAGAGCCTGTTAGTATCAGGGAAATATTTAATTTCTTCTACTTTTTATTGAAAATACACACTCTATTTCTCCCTTTAAGATTTAAATATTCAGGTCAGCATCCTAGGAATCACTGGGAAAACTTAGTAGCAACACCTCTGTCTTGGGGTGACTTTATAATGTGTATCCCCTATCGCTCCCCTATGCCCACCAATCTTTTCTGTGTCTTTAAACGGAGCCTGAGAAGGACAGAAAACAAACTTTTCAAAGCAGTTGTTTCAAGGACACGGAGATACGCTCCTCTGTTTCTGCGGTACCCTTGGTTTTTTTTTCAGCTCTTTTTTCTCCCAGCGAGAGACGGAGGGTTGAATTTCGTTTTCCTAGGATTTTGGGGTTTTTTTGCTCTTTTCTTCTCTTCTGGACTGTTTCAACAACATCTGAACACATCAGGAGAATTTTCCTGGAGGCCCGGGGGGGTGGCCCCTCGCCGACCAGCTCCGAGGAGGAGAGAGACCGCACCTACAGAGGACCTCTGAAATCTTCTCAGGTTTTCTCTCCACAGAGAGAGGGATCTCATTATTTAGCATTACTATTCCCCACCTGTGTGTTTGTTAAATAAATAGCTTGTTATCTCTTTCACTTTCCTTTGAGGAAAATTTTTCCCGAACCTGGGGGGGAGGGGTGGTTGTGACCTGACTTCTATCAGAGGGTATTCTCCTCCAAATTTGTCCAAACTAGGACAACCTCCTATCACTTAAGGTAATGTGTTGCAGGAGCACTGAATGAAGACCTTTCTCTATATAACAGGACAAAAATTCTTTTGCAGTTGCAAGATATTTCAGTTTTCTAGCACAAAGGAAATATGTAGCTCTAACTAGAGAAAACAGTTTAATAAAATGTAATGCAAATGGATATATATAGTGTACTGTATATGAGAATGAGGGACTAAGTATGGAAGTGATTTGCCTGATCTCCCAGAACGTCGATGACCTGTACTGCTTGTATATTTGTGTGATGTGTGGTAGCCCATGGCTGTTTTTTAACAGATTTTGGATTTAGAACCCAGAAGAAAGAAATGTTGGGCTTTAAATAGGTTGAGACACATGGCCAAGACTGCTTAGAACATATGCTAATTTAAATTCTTGGATTGCATAGATATAGTTTCTCATTCAGAGTAATGAGATTTTTAAGCTATTACAAAGAAGTTGCAAATGCTCCAGCTGCCTAACCTGCCTATATTTTCACAGTTTTTGTATTGTGCATTCAGGAATATTTTAATGGCTATTTTTCTATAGTGCCAGCAAGAACCATACGCCTTTTTTAGTTATAAATGACAGCCTTAATTTTCACCTGTGCTTGTTTAAATCCCACAGTGAAGAAGAAATTATGGAAGAGGAATGGAAATACTTCTATACTTCTAGGGATGCTAAGCAAAAAAAAATTGACAACTAAATGTAGAATACAGTTAGCACTCAGACATCTTGACAACATTCACTGCACAAACAAAAGTGTGTGCTGGATTCCACAGGTTAACAGAGATGAGAAGCGGCCTAACCACCAAATAGCATTAATTTTCATTTAAAGTTCAAAGTGTAGCCATGATGTGAATGCGTATTATGGAAAGATTCTTACTAGCAAAGAAAGGCTGATAAATTCCATCAGTTTTACTTTCTTCTTGCCATCAGATACGTCTCAGAGACGATGTGTAGGAGAGGTCAGTCTCTCCTTGTTGGAAATGCACAGATGGATCCCAGACAAGAGACACATGTCTGCTACTCTAAACAGCAATATTTTATTAAAATTCTTAAATGTTAAACACACCTAGTAGAGCTATATTTGCATTATCCCTCCTTGTCACTGCCATCTTGGGATGTCCTGTCTTACCACAACTTGTTTGTGCCACTGCTCAACCATTACTAATGGAAATAATTCTATCATCCTGCTTTTCTAGTACACAGGAGAGTAGCTAAAGTCTTCTGAACATTTAAATAGGTTATTTTAGACAGTATGAGTGCTTAAAAGGTCATTTTAGATACTGTAAGTATCATTCTAGGGACAGTCTGTCCATTATGCTTCTGAGTCAGTCTGCCTTCCACACTGAGTCAGCAGGATGGCGCTTTTATCAACCTAGCGCCTCCGAAGAGCCGATTCACTGTGTGGCAGCTTGTGGATCGTCCCTGCCCGCAAGAACTCGGCAAACAGACCAAATTTCAGCAGCCTGACTGTAATGAGTCAGTCCCTTTTTTTGCTAAGGATGACTGAATCAGAAGGCATAACCGGGATGAAAGACAGGACAGACAAGTCTATAGTGATGCTGTATGTTTGCAGAAGAATATTCTACATTTGACAGGCACAGTTTTGTGCTCCCACTAGTGATTGTTTTGAGCTACAACAAGCTTTCAGATGTAAGCTATTTCTCGAATCACAAGTGGCATAAATTATTTCCACATCTCTTGTAGGCTCCCCCTCTCATTACAGAGCTCCCTTAGTTACCCATGCCTCTGGCATCTGGACTGGCTCACTTCAGGTGATTCTGAATCAAATGCAATTTAAAACACTAAACCAAGTAATCCACAGGGGACACGATGGAATATTTACAAGATGAGTTTTTATAAGGAGCAGAAGCTACACCAGTTTTTTAACTGCTGTCTTCTACAATTATTTCCTCTTTGATTCCACATGGAATTTCTGGTCTACAACCTGAAAAACAGTCTAAAGGGATCATCTATAGATTACCAACCTACATGACAATGAAGTCAGAGAGTACTTTAAGATACTTAATTTTCTATTCAGACACAAAAGGATAGTGCTATTTATTTATTTAACCACCAAAAAAGACTTCTACTTACAATTAAAGCTTCTGAATTGACTAATATGTTTTGTTGATATCTAACCTCAGTGAGAGACTTCTCTTTTGTTCCTCAGAGGCTTATCTTTTGTGAATAGTGGGACAGGATTTTTACCTCAGAAAAGGGCAAATTATATGTGATTTATTTAAATTTCTGTACATTTTCCTGAAACAAAAAAAGTAAAAAAAAAATCAATTTATAAAATTATTACGAAATTTGTTTTCAAATTAGAGTTTTACCATAGAGGAAATTACTCGAATTGCATATCCCTTAGGATCTCTTGGAGCAGCTAAGTTTCAGTGTTCACTGTTCCAGCAGACTTTATGTTGCTTTTATTAATTTGCATTGCAGTCCTTTGTAGGTTGCTAGTATCTGTTCTAGGTACTTACTGCTTAATTAAAATAACAGTAATCATTAACTAAAAAAAGACTCCTGTGCATTTTCACTACTGAGCAGAAAGAAAAAGAGGAAAAGAAAGATATCTACACACATAAATCCCCCTCTGACAATGACCACTTCTGACAATCTGAAGTTTGTACCTTGATGTTCATGCTAGGAGCACCTGGGAAACCTGAGCTCCCCCCTTTAGTCATAAAGCATCTTAAATCAGTTTTTAGTGAAGACTGTTAGCTGCCACATGGAGCAGGATGGATTTCCTCAGCTAAAATGAGCAAAGTAGTGGAAGGAGAGCCCTAATGGAGAATGGTTGTGTGCAAATGACTCACTGGAGCACAGGGCAGCACCAGGACTTATCTTTAAAAATACACAATATTTATTCCATTATATGCACGTATCTATGGACAATAGCAAAATTATGATCTGAACGACACTATCTGAACTGGATAGTTTGTTACAGTTCAGAGGACTTTATAAAGCCAATGCTGCAATCACCTTTGGCACAACAGACAAAAACTTCTCCTGTCAGTAAATAATGTTCTGTTGATCCACTGACCGACATGACTTCTGAGTAGTTACGGTCTCCCACGTCACTGATCAGCAAACCAAACGTCACCAAAGGGGACTTGAGCACTGTAACAGTGATGCTTATCAGCCCCAAAGTTATAACTTCACTAAGCAGAAGGACCTACTCTGATTTTGCCTATGACACTCAGAGGCCTTAGCCAGGCTGTTAATTTTTGTTAGAACAGACAATTTCTGTCAAAATTATGCAAGAGCTTGAGGGTGTTCAATGCAGAAAAAAGAAATGTGTCATCTCTGTTCTGCTCCATTCTGCATCTCTCTCAGCTGACTGATTTCCATCCTCTGTACCTTCATTTGTAAAAGAAGTAAAAATATCCCAAGATTTTTAAGGCCAAAGGGACCATTACACTAAGCCCAGTGTTTTATGTTTGACTGAGCATAACTTTCACATAACTTGTTACATAATATAATTTTATACATATAAATAACACAACTTTATATCATCCGTTAAGATCTGTGGGTAAAAAATAAATGTAAAAATTCTTTTAATTACGAAAAAATCTATTACATTAAGAAAGGAAGAACTGAGTGGAAATTATGTCATCTCTCTTAACTCATTAACATTTTACTTGAAGTCGTCCAAAGTTAAATGCTTTTTTGAATAGAAATTATACAGGATTTGGGTATGAGGTCTATGGCCAATAAATATTTTTTTAAAAAATTATAATAATTTGAATTATGACAAACAGAATAGCAGATAGTAATTTTTCAAATATTTTCAGCCTGTTCCATCAGGTTCTCCAAATGAATTGAATAATTTCTTTTTGAAAATATTGAGTTTATTGTCAATCTAGTACAAGTAAGCAACAAAATGTTTTTTTTCATAACTTCCTATGGTCACAACTTTAATGAAAAAAGCAGTCCCCTTTTTCCTTTCAGAAGGTCTAAAGATCAGTTGAACATTCAAATAAATCACCAAGTATATGAAGACAGGCCCGTTTCCAAGTTCTGCTTCTGAAACTCTCTGTGTGATTCATTTTACAGCAATAAATGTTTCATCCAGCTATAATCTCAGTGAGTTAGTTGCTGCTTATTTTCTCTTTATTTATCTACTTGAAAAACATTGATATCTCGGAATAAAATGTTGGAATAGTCATGCTTTAATAGGTAGTTTAGGATCACTATGGTATCTTCAAGATTAATTAATTCTATTAAGTCTTTGGTTTGAAACTAGATAAGATCCAGATTATTCCATCCTTCATTTTGATATAACCTAATAAAATTGTCTCTGCTTGGGAGAAAATTAGCAGAACAGGAGGTTCATTCAAAGTCTTTTCCTGTTCATGCAGGAACTTCTCAAGCTTTAGAAGTTTTTAACTGAGGTGCTTGTACTTCTGTAGCAAGTCCTTTCAATCTTTTTTCTTCTGGAAGAGAGAGACAGGAGAGAAGTAAGAGGGGAAAAAATACATAGTTTAAGGTTATGTATATCTTGTATCTCCCTATTTTTTATACCATAGGTAGTAAGCAAGCTAACAGTTCAACAGGATGCAATGCATCAGTGTCAGCTTTGGATTTTTTATTATGGTATCTTAGTACTCTACCATAGGTGATAATCTTATCCTGTGCTGTTTAAAATTAGTAGTTTTATATCAAGTTACAGAGTGATTTAGCAAACTCAGGCAGAATGCTACAGCAGCTAATCATTGATTCAACTAAGTAAACTGATGTGCATTTGTTATAGAGTATATCACCATTAATGTAACTTATTAAATAGAAAAAAAAACCAACCACAAGAGGAACTTTTGAAACAAATTAAAAAAAACCTGATAACCTTAAACTATTCCTCAGGGGTCAATTACCTCAAACTGAGACTGATGAAAGAGGATCCGAGAAACTCCAAAAAAAGCAATAAACACTGTGGAACAATTAGCAAATGATTGAATCAATCACTTAGTCAGGTTCTGACTCCCAGCCCTGATCTCTCACTGCCTTCAGGGCCTGTGTAGGTTCATTGCTTACCACCTCAGGGGCAGGGGAAGAGAGTAAATGACATGTATCACTCATCAAAAGCAAACAACATCAAACAACTAAGTAACACAGCAGACCCTTTGGCCATATCTATATACAGAGGCCAAGATTTGTGTGTAATATCATTGATTTCAGTGGAACTAAACAAATCTGCACTAACTGAAGTTTTGGTCTGATATGGCTTTTACAAAGATATCAAAGAAAAAAAAGTAAAGTTTCCACCAGCCTGTTCTGGGTTATCATCCCTGTTCCCTGTGGAAGAAAGGAATACACATTTCTTTCCATGCTGTCTTTGTCACTGCTTTGTCAAGCAATCTGTAGAAAATTATAACAGAGCCATAATCCTTGTGTTTTGGAAAAATAATTTCACTCTAGCTAAAATGAAAGATAATTCCAGTAGGAAAACCTAACAATAAAATATTGTCTCCAGTCAAGCTTGAGAGTATTTAGTTTGCACTGCAGAGTGCCAGGGATGTGTACTGTTAGAAATCGCTCACAGGGTCTGTGTTCCCACCTGTGAAAGCCTCGTGGGCATTCCTGATCACAGCATTGTCTTCACATAGAATGAGATCTTCAGCATGAACAATTCAGAGTGCTGTTTTCAGTGAATAATTATCAGGACCTGAGCTGCCTCCTACCCTTTGCATCTGTGTCTGTTTCCCCTGAGAATCAGATCCCTTATGCACCAAAAATACCCAGTCTGAGTACTGAAACAAGTTTGTAAATCTAGAGGGCATGGCAGCTTCTGGAATCATTGCTGAGGTGGTTTTTATCCTAAGTGAAGTGCTTGATATGAGTTATTTCACAATGAAACAAAATGTTTACATACCTCTTTAACCATAATGTTTTCACTGATGTTATATGCCCTGCTTCATTTTGTCCTCAAAGCTCTACACTATAGAAATAAAAATCACTGAGAAGACACTCTCTTCAGACCCCAATTCAGAAGTGAAAAATATATTGTAGAACCTGCTGAATCACTTTATTTTTTACTACAGGTCAGTGTAGCTTATTTGCATTCATTTTTCAGTGTTCTTGAAGTTCTTCTCACTCCTCTTTTCAATGCCTTCTTTGTCCCCTTTGAAATTCTGTGATTGCTCTCATATTGCCTGAAGTGCTTGGAAAAATCTCACTCTCCATGGAGAAGGCAGAGTGGTAGGAATAGAGACATTTCTATTCTGGTCTTCAACTAGCTTTTAGAGGAGAAGAGACTGCCATTCCCATGCAAACCTGTATGCAAAGGCTGAGAAAGCATAGGGTAGCTGCAATTGCAAAAAAACACATGCTGTGGTACCTCTTTGAAACCTTGCAATTTTCGTCTCTCTTCCCTTCATCCAGGTATACCTCTCTGCTTCAAGTCTGCAGGAAACATAACACTTAACCTCATAAAAGCATTCTAAATTGTCTCTCCTATTTTGAAGTGGAAGGCTATAGTAGCAGCTGTCTAGTTTTAGCATCCACAGCTTTTTTTCCTCTGGAAACCATCCATCCCCCAGCAGGCTGACAGCATTCTTTCCATCTACACTCTCCAGAGCTTAATCATTTCTAAATCTCACATTAATTTCCAATATGCCTGCCCATCTCTCAATACATATTTTTTTACTCATTCTGTTTATAATAAACATGCCTGTAAAGGTTCAGTAAGTATTGTTATTTATATGTTACTAAGATGATACGTGGAGCATGTTACCCCAAAGCAATCACACATTAGAAAATAATATATATGTTCAAAAGGAAGAAAAAGAAGAAGCAAAGCAGGAAGGAGCATAAGAATAAAAGAAAACAAGAGGAAGAAGAGGAGAAAATGCTTCAGTTATGAATGCAATACAAAAGCTGTAGTGTCTATAATTAAATTATTTTTTCCATTAACTTGTCATCTACACAATGTTTTCTTACATAAAGTAGTTCCGCTTATTGTTGTAATCTCTTGTTCCAAACTTTTTTCTGATTTTCAGTATCTTGATATTTTCCACTACAAATGGCATTGTACCATTTGATGGTACAATGGTACTACCTATTGATGCTGGATATTGACATGACAGCAATTGCACCTGCTGTAAACTCAAAACCACCTCCCTCTTTTCTTTCACAGCTTTCACTTTATTCTTCACAATCTTGCTGCAAAAAACACTTCCATTCCTGTCTAAGAACCTGACTCTGCAAAAACTCTCTTCTGACTGCTGTGTTTCTAGTACAGGCTTTAATCTAGCAAAGTAAAATAAATACAGTCTATTGTGAATAAGTTAAAGTACGTGGACTCAAATGCATACATCAGTCTCCACTGAACCACACCTTGCAGTATTGTGTTAATACTCAAAACATTATGGTACAGATATTTTTATTCTTCTCCAAAATTCAAATGCCCAAATTGCGTATGACTCTTCTGAAAATCTGCCCCTAATCTCAAGCGTATATTTCAAAGTTCTGTTTATCAGATTTCCACAACAAAATATGAAACCTTCTACTGGTAGTATCTTTCTTGCAGGTGTTTTTGTTCTGATGAATGGCTAGTTTTCAATTTTGCACTAAGATATTTAAAAGAGACACATTAAAATGTGAAAATTACTTTATTTAGTAGGACTCATATAAACCAGCAGATTGAAACAGCTAGCAGATTTTTCCTGTTACCCCTAAAATAATTTATTTTTAACTATACCTTTAATTATATCCTACAGCTGCATCAAGTATTTAAAGTCTATATTCTCTTGTTCAGATTTCAACCTAATCATTAAATCTTTATTATTCTAGTAAGGAATGCAGAATTGTATTTAAAAACAATGTGGTTTCTACATACTTACTAATTCTTTATTAGCATAGATCAAGTACTGATACAGTCCCAAGGTACCACTGAGAGTTAATCTGTTGAAACCGTTTCTGTACCATTCCACTGAAAAGAGCAGGAATGCAAAGTAGGCTCTTCCAGCCACATCCACAAAGAGGTTGCTATTCTTCTTGGTATTTTCATGAGTTGCCCGAGGCAGGGGAAGCTCCTGAGCCACTCTTCCTCTGCTCACCTGTAAAAATAAGAACCCAGCTTCAGGCAGGCACCTGAGGAATTGGATCCCTAAGAAAAGTACTTTGCCTTTATTACGATTGGTAGAAAGAAACAACTTCAGTCATTTTTTGACTCTCAAGAAAATAATAAATTAGGTTAAAATTTAAAAGAAAATCAGCTATGTATTTGAAATGAAATAGCAAAAAGAATAAATGTTTTTCAACATTCTCTTCTAAAATCGTATTTTTTTCCTGAAAGCATATGTGATTTTTCTCTAACAATAGAAAGGGGAAGAAATACATAATCTGAAAAAAAGACTCAGGGAAACTTGTACAGAGGAAATTGTCTACAAAATCGGAGTATTTACCTTAGATACAATCCTATAGAATGACCTATTAGTATGAAGCAGGGTCTTTAAATAATTCTCGATTTTCCTCTTAACAGGGTTATCTATCAAAGATTACATTTTAACTCTTTCGTTATTAACTCTGGTGATGAAACTGTCTTCTTCTGCCATCACAAATGACTGGCAAATACCGAGGCTGGTCAGTGGTGATGATCTGGAGATGGTAGCAGTGTCTGAAAGCAGAAATTTCACCGAAAAATTCTCCTGAGTATGGAAGTGTTGCTTTTGTGGAGGACTGATGTGGACGTGGTAGGGCTCTTACCATTAAGACACAGGTTGACATACTTAAACGTTTTAAATTTATCAACATTTCATTTACAAAATGTCAGGAGAGTGTGTGATACATATATATTGACTGGTACTGTAACACACCATGGCTGTGAAAAATAAAAAGCAGCAGTTGATGCCCCATCTGTAGAAACAACGTGTTATTTCTGCTGCTGCTCCCTCTGCATTGTGCTGTTTTCCTAAGCAGTTTAACCATGAAAAAATGCAGGATGTACCTCATTGAAAACACAGAAATGCTTCCCCACCCGGCTGTCATGGTATCCAGAGGGAAAGCATCAGGCAAAGAACAACCTTCCTCAAGAACACTTGCATTTTCTGATAAACAGTTAAAAAATTATGAGGAACATGAAGTCAGTTGATACTTCAGAAGTGCGAACTTGAGAAAGGGGAGAGGTTTCACACCAAACACTTGCTTTTGAGAGAAAAAGTGAGTAGAGTATTTGCAGTACTTTAGAGTACTTTAGAGCCCAGAATAAACTCTATGTTCTTCCACTGAATTTTCTTCTCCACAGTGTAGATCCCATTCAAATAAATGGAAAATGGTATTTTCATCTTTAAAAAAAAGAGAGAAGTAAGAAGCAATAGATCCTGCTGCCTACTGCATATCTCACTGATTCAGATATAGCTGTAGGTGTATTTGTAGATACTGAAATATACATACATATGTACACACAGATATACTACCATGTACATATATAAGTGTAGATACTGTAAACAAAGGCAAAACTGGGTGTTAAAAGGATGACTTTGATGTTCATAAAATCCTCTAAACAAGACCCTGAAAATGACAATTATTCCTGATTCAAGAATGGCTCACTGTTGTAAATGTATCCTAGTGGTAATCCTAAAAGCACATTTCTAACACAGAAACTTGTAAGTCAGACTGATTTCCTGAATCCTTTTCAGAAGACTGCAAACATAAATGCTAATGAACAATTCTCTGCACACCTTGAGAACAGAGAATTCTTTTTTCCAGTGATCCAGTAGTTTTCCAAGTTTAATTGTCAGAAGAGATAAGAATCCATGAGAGATATCAGACCAATAAATCTGAATCATTCACTGCTACAGAAAATTTCTGACTTGTCTGTCTAAATCTGATGGAATTGAAGTGGTTTGTGACTGTAACGCAGGCTTACAACAATTTCCTGGGAATTGGGAAATGTGAATGGTACTTTGTACAGAATGCCATTTTAGTGAGCAATTCCATCTCATTAACCCCAGTATATTTCTCTGCCTCCAGCTGCTTGGAAAATCTTCTGTTAAGCAACTATCTACAATTTCTCTCTACAGACCTTCATATTGCATCATTATATGGTTTTCCTTTTTCAAATTTTGCTCTAAAAACTTGGGTGTCTTGAGTTATATTAACTTTAGAATCCTGTACAAGCAGTTCCTTGCTTTCACTATTTGTCATTTGTCAAAAATATGCCTCACAAGTTTCTGTCTGTGTTTGCTTTTCAGATTTAACAGTCAATTATGTAATGGTATCATCATTTTCTAAAATGTAGATTGTGCCTTACACAAATAGAATGGAACTCCCAATGACCTCAGATCCAAGAAGCCACTTGAAAACCTAACAGTGTTGGTTTTCCCGTTGCAGCTTTTTTTAAACTTTCATTTGGCGTCCTGCAAACACGAGCAGACAATGTTAAAAAAAGGAGTTCCAGATAGCATGTGATTAAGATAGTAGGATTCATTTAGAAACAGATTCAGAATGCACTCCTGCTGTTCATTTTTAAAACATTATTTCTTCCAGCATTTCTCTTCCTCACCAGTTTTGCTTCACTTTGTAAGGCCAGTCCAAGGAATTTTGAGGGAAACACTAAGTTTTAACAGATGTTGTGGGAAACATTCAGTTTTAGCAAATAAAGGATTAATTAACTGAAATATGCTGTTAGGTATCATGAAGTTTTTACAGCCTCTCATTTTGCACGTGTACAATACACTTCACCTTTCTCTTGTACCTTTGTTGCTAATCGAGCCTCAAATTAATCTCATTCAGTCCTGTCTGGCATTTGCTTCTCTTCATTGACAAGCTCTTTTCTGTCATACCTACCACAGCATTATACAGCCCACCACTGTCACTAAATTCATCACAAATTAAGGACACACTAATACTTACTTTCTCTCTGAAATACCCAGATCAGTGTGCCTTACTGCTCAGGCTATACTGAAGGAAAGTCACATAAATAGAAATATAGCAAAGAAAACTGCTGTATTTCTGTGATTTTTGGTGGGTTTTTTTTTTAATATATAACCAATGACATCAAAACTCTTTGTTGGCATACAGAGTTTGAAATCTCTCCCTGAACAATTTTCATCATGTAATGCTCAAATGTAACTTACTCATACCTGTAATAATGCCCAGTTTACCTGGCTTTATCATAATGATTGTCCAGCAATCTAGCAATCTAACAATAATCTGACTACCTTGGCAACCACAAAGGCATTTTCATTTCTTCCTGCCACATAAAAATAATGCAATTACCTTCTTGGTGCTATGTAAAAGTCCATAATTCATAATTATTTTTACGTTCTATTGCAACACCTCTGGGTAGGAGACACCATCTCTAACGTATCCTGATTTATATAAGTCATCCAGTCCTTAAAGCCTTTTTTTTGTATCCTGTACAAGGTAATTAGGTAGGTTCCAGATCTGGTGGCAAATACTGGGGTAATAATCTGTGCTTCAACTTACTGCCCCAGCATTTCCACTCAAAAGTGAAGAATCTCTCCACTGAAGTCAAGCCAACTTAAACCATTTACCTCAGTTTCAGTTAGTTTATTTCTGGAGTCACAAACTGCTCTTCAGTCAAGCTTTGTATCTCCATCAAGAAACCCAGCCAAGAATTCATTGCTGCTGGCTAAGTGGAGCTTTGTCTTTTTGCTTAGTAAAATCCTGCAGTTCTTGGAAAACCCTGAAGAAGAGTTGGTGGGTTTATGCATTTGTTCCTTTTATTTAAAAAAATGATGTAACAACCCTCTTGCCTGACACCTCTGATTTGTGATATTTTAATGAAAGATATTTGTCCTTGTAGCCAATCATTTTTCTTTCATGTTCTGCTTTAAATAAGTGAATTCCTTCTTTTTTAAAGCTTTCAGAATTTTATTTGTGAAAGAGAATTTTTATTATGCTTGCAAGTACTTGCTATTCCCAAATTCATGTCCATCTTTCCTATGTATTGTATTTTTATATTAATACCAAAGCCTCTTGGGAAACTTCAGTCAAAACTATTTGCTAGATCTCAGCATTTCAGAAAAGCAGTTTTCAATTCATTCTGGGAAATAGATTTGATATTTGAGGCCTGTGGATTGTGTCAGGCAATCCAACATATATTTCCTAGGGATTCATGGACTGGACTTAGAGTGGCATGCTTTAATCTCAGAGTGTTCTGATCAGCCTGCAGTCACCCGCTGCAGATCTTCTTTCCAGGATCCACCCTTTTGAACAGGATTGCTCCATAATTGTTATTTAAGAAAGTGCATTAAATCTAGAGTCTTGGTAGAGCAGTGACTTGTTCTAAACCAGCCAATCTCTCTGACAGTGAAAATTATGACAGTGGAAATTGTGGTGGCCTCGCAATAAGGATCCCTCCACTGACATCCTTGGATTCCTTGGTGTCAGCTCCCTATGTAACAAATCCATGTGGTTTTACACTGTCAGAAGTTCAGGTTCAGCTCCTTGCCGAGTATCTCATACAGCTGATCACTGAACTGGAAGGTAAAATGAATCCTTATATTCTTTGTAAACACAATACTAGCCACAAGTTTCCTGAACTTGGAGTTGTCAGTGTATATGAAGATGCCCAACATCAAGCTAGTATCTCCATACCACTGCCTGGGAACTCTCCCAGAAGTGGAGAGACCTCCACCTAGGCACAGTCCAGACACACATTAATCACACATCAGGTGGTTAGGCTGTACTACTTTGTGCCAGCACTACAGCTCCTCAGAGATGCAGGTTAAAAATACCTGCTGGGTGGACTGCTAGGCACAGCCCTCTGAAAGACACAGCCTGCAGATGTGAAGACGTGGTAAGAACATGAGGACCTGGACCTCTAGCAGCCCACAAGGCCTCCAGAGTTACTCTTACAGGACTTTATTAGGCAAGGAGTCAAATTTGCCTTATGAATCATATGAAGAGCAATAGAAAACAAGCATGTACTAGATTCTTGTCCCCATCTAGCTTTCTCCAGCCAACGACTTATTTAACTCCCCTCAGAAGAGTGAACTTAGGACCTTAATTAGAAACTCTTGCAAGTATTACAAATGTCATCCCAGAGCAACAAGCTCATGTTGGAAATTGTTGGTGGATACAAGCACAGCCATCCAAATCAGGATCAGTTCTTTCCTTGGATACCCACACATTTTTTCTTTGTGATCTGCCTAGCTGTCAGAATGGTGACATACCTCCTTCTTCTGCACTGCCAGCTTCTGCTGTGATAGTACAGGTGTCAAAAAATGCCATATCAACTAAAATTTTGTAGATTTTCTCCACTATGGTGTAACTGTTATCAATGTCTGGAAATCTTAGTCTATGAGCCAAATGCATGTATCTTTATTGGGATTTCAATGGGATGGTATCTTATCTGAAATTAAGCACAGTGCCTTACTGCAAAAGGGGAAGGCAGAGGGAGAAATTAAACATCTTGTATCTAGCACATGCAGAATGTTGAAAAATGTATACATGTAAGAATAAATGACAATGAGTAAATTATCTAATAGATACCTTAATTAATTTCTAATATTTGTGAACTAGTTCCAAATACAGAAAAATTAGTTATTCGTGGGAAAACACCTATCCACATAAACCAGCTGAGAATGCCAAGAAGTTTCCTACATTGTACTAGTAAGCTGTGTTTTCTAAGAGAATAATAATATATGCCTTCCATAAACTCTCAAATAATCTACAGTATACTGTGTAAATGTAGATTGCCTTTTTACAGTGATTTCTGAACAAAGGAAAATTATTGGCCTTTTGATACCCAATGAATTGACAAGAGGAATAATCTTATCAAAGCAGGTTGTCATTATTTTATAAGCTTCTCCTACCCCTAACACAAATGCCACTCTTTAAAAGAAACAGTGACATAATATGAAGTGTATTTTAATGACTACTTAAATATAAGGAAGAGTAAACCACTTAAAAACCAGAAGTAAATTATCTTTGCTACCATGTAACAAAAAAGTGTAATTATCAATAAAATAGAATACTCCCATTTTGACAGAGAAATGGAGAACATGGGATCCCTGGAATGCTTCTCCCACCAGGATGCATGACAAAGGTAGAATCTTTCAAAGTTGTTACAGAGAAATTCAAAGATAATTTAGTTAATTATTTAAACTTTTCATATAACAAATTTGAAACTGCTTTTATCTTCAGTTCAGATGTATTCTTTGAAAGCAATTTCTTTTGTACTTGTACAAGTCTCAGAGATCATATGTGCATGGACTCTTTTCATTTTTACCAATTTACCTCAATAAGTGTTTAAGGAAAATAAAGGTTCAGCTCAGAAAATGGCTGGGTACATCTCTGGGGCATCTACAGAAAAGTGACAGCTTTACAGAGACCACAACACAGACCAAGCATTAAAGAAATGGTGATGCCCTTTTAAAACTATGATTTCAAATTCAGTGCTAAAGTATATTGCACCTTCAATTTACCTCCTCTGCTCCAATCCTCCCACAGATTTCATTGCAGAGGCGCTCTGCTTTTCAGGTGGGTAGTCCAAGATGCCTCACAGTTTCTTTTAGCCACAATAGCCACAATTTCTTTTGATCTTTGGATTTAAGCACATTTTATGAATATTGTTAAATACAACTTTTCAAGGTTAATATTTGGAGGTTCCACTTAGGTATTAGAAACATTATTTTAACTGAAAGAGAGGTTAGGCATAGGAATAAGTTGCCAAGGGAGGTGGTGGAATCACTGTTTTTGGAAGTGTTCAAAAAGCATCTGGATGTGGCACTCAGGATATGGATTAGGGGCGATTATGGTAGTGCTGTTGAACTTGAAGATCTTGAAAGTCTCTTCCAACATGGATGATTCTGTGATTCTGTGATGCTTGAAAATGTTAATAAAGATATTTTTTCAAAAATATTTATTTTCAAGCTCAATAAAGGAGACTGTAAGAAGCTCCTATAAAGGATTCACTTCTTCATGTGCAAGTCAGTAACTTTCCTATGAACTGACTTAAAGATATTACCCAAAACCTTTTGTGGATGTAAAGAGGCCTGGCAAAACTCCAGCACTAGCTCTCAGAAAACTGAATGCATGTGTACATTGCATGTTGGATGTTGTATGTATGCATTTGTAGACTGAAGAAAAATGAGGAAATTTTTGAGAGAATTTTTTCTTGAATCTTCAAAGTGAATGGTGAAGGTCCAAGCTACAGAAGCTTGGCAGGCACTGTTCTCATATGTAACCCTATTTCATCACAGCAGAACACATCTATCACATTTCCAGTGAAAACCAGAAGCTCTGATCTACCACCCTGAAAACACAAATACACACACTGGCTTTACAAAACCACATCCTGATTCCTGACCAGCTGTGTATCAATTCTCAACCCTGCTCGGCTGGGTCATAATAAGAAATCATGCACCAGTGTATGCAAACACTATCTGCAGCAGTAGCTGCAGGAGAGGGGAAAACAAGGCAGAGAAAAGGAGAAGGTAATGTAATGCCAAGCAAGATGTGGGAAAAAGAAGGATTATGAACAGAAAACCAATATAATAGTTTCAAAATACTACACATGCTGTGGAGGTTCTTCAGTAGCACTTTGTGGTCTGCTCAAACATTTTGCCTTGCTTGGAACGTCTCAGTCACTATGAAATAAAAGGCCTCTATTGATCTCTGTTCAACAACTGCTCCTCCAAATGGCTGTATTTGGCAAACGGCACACACAAATGGTAAATATTTTAAAAATGGGAGGTGACCACCACTTACATAATTTCAATTTTCATTTTCTTTCTCCCACATGAAAGGATGATTCACTGTGACAGCTATAAGCCATCTGAACTGTTGCAGTGTGCTTTCTCTCTTGTATTTGGTTTGTTCCAGTTTATTATATTGTCAATTGGTTTGTTCTCCCCTCTCCCCTGTAAGTATTGTATACGCCCTGCTTTAGTTGTCAATCTTTGATGTATACCACTCTTTTCATCTCCCCCTCCTGGAAAGTTCTCTTCCCCTTGGTACCCCGTTTGTTCCTTTGAACTTCTCCCCTCCCCAGGTTGATTGCATGTCATCCCACCTATGACTCCTCCCCTTCTCCTCCCCTATTGGTCCTGAGACTGTCACCACCCCTTGTCCAACCCCCCTTTAAAAAGCCGTGTAACCCCTTTCCTAATGCTTTTTGGTCCCTGGAAGCCCTGAGAAGAATAGACTTTCTTGGACACCATACCAAAGCCCCCCCCTTCCTCCTTGTCTCCACCTTCACACGCAGACCATCTTGCAGCTAGAGAGCTTTGCCCCGCATGGCAGGACCTGGCACACCCGGGTCCTGGGATGGCCACTAGCAGCATCAGCTGGCACCCCAATGTGGAGCCCCTCTTTCGATAAGAGGGGACATGAAGCGGACGTCCTCAGTGTCTTTCGAAGACCCGGCAGTTAGTCTCTTGGGTGTGTGCTGCCCCTGGGTGTAGCTCACCACTTTCTGGTTGGTGGGGCCCCCAGGGGAGACCGGCAACCCTCCGCGAAGAGGAGGATCGGTCTGAGGCAGAGGACTTCACCTACAACTTTAAGTTCCAAGGTCAGCTGCTTTTAGGTGAGTAATTACCCCAGGGAGTGGGGGTACTCCCTCTTTTCTGAGCAATTCCCCCAGGGAGTGGGGGTGCTCTTTTAGCTGATCCCTGGGCCCTTTTCTTTTAAGTTTTTCCTTTTGCTGTGGGTGAGGGTGGAGTTGGTGTTGCAGTCATAGGCTTCGGAAATTTGACTGCACACCAGAAGGGGGTTATTCTCCAAGTTGTGCATGCCCTTGTTTGGGGAAATTTTTATTTTGTTGGGAGGGATTTAAGGTCTTTTATTCCTTGGTTATTCGAGCACTTTCTTTGTTTAGTTTTAATGAGGGACTTTGGGGAATGGTTGTTCGTTTTGTGGGTTGGAGAAAAATTTTATTGCTTATTTGATATTATCACTAATTGTGTTAAGATTTCTAGGGAAAGTTCGAGACCCCAGTTAAAAATCCCTTTCCTTTTTCCTCTCCCTGCAATCATAAACCCACTTTCCCGTCTAAGAGGAGATTGGGAGTCAGATACTGCCTAAAGACACAGAGTTGCTACCGTCTCTCTGATGTCTCCTGGTCTCTTCTGTCCCCTTGCCAGGGCAGCACTGGCCATGCTGTCCTGGACTCTCCCCTAACCCTCTTACCTGTACCTGCTTACCTGTCACCCCCAGTTTTGCCCCAGCATGGCGTTGGCAATGTGGCAAACCCCGCCATCTTGTCAGCATCTATTCCCAGTTTTCCTGCCTCTACCCTAGCCACACGAGATGGCGCAGCGGTGGCCATTTCAGCTGTTGGCAATCCCCCTTCCCCAGCATTGGTGGGTGTTCCCGCATCAGGCTCCCTCCCATGTGTTCACAGGCGTGTCTGTGCCGGGCCCCTCCTCTTTCATCAAGAGGTCCCTCCCTGTCGCAGACCCCGCCTCTCCTTCTGCTGTCTCCACCCTTTCTACCGGTGGTTCCACCCCTGGCGCCGGTCCACTTCCAGTTCCCCCACCGGGACCACAAGTGGGCAGGGTGGTGACCGGAAGGATGCCATCTTAGTGTCCAATGCCATCTCACATCAAGCAGCTCTGGTTTGCCACCTCAGTCATACTCCCTCCCTCCTCCCCGGAGGGAGAGAGCAGTGACCCACAGAGCTCCGACTGGGGGGCCTGGGGGTCACTGGGCTTGGGTGCAGGGGAGAACAGCAGGAGACCGAAGAGGGAGGAATTCCGCTTGGAAGCCAGCCCACCCTTCAACAGCCAAGGCAACAGATCTGGCAACAGATCACTACTGATGTTGTGCGCTCGGAGTCCTGGTGGAATACGCAAGAGCTGCCGCTGCCATGAGAGCCGAGCCAGCAACCATGGACTTGCCACCTCCAGAATGCTGTGCAGAGGATATAATGCTATACCACCAGCGCGTTCCCAGTTATTACCCCTTCCCTTTTCTTTCCAAGTTATCCCTTCTGGACATGATTAAAAAACCCTCATCTTATTTTCTTCTTTATTTTGTTGTTCCTATTCATTTCACTGCGGGGGGGCGCTGCCCGCGTCAGCTGTCAGCTTTTGCTGCCTCAAACTTTCCTCCTTTTACCCCTAGTTTGTTTTGTCAATTGGTGTCCTTTTACCCCTGCTATAGTCACGTACATTTACCCCTAGTTTATTTTGTTGATTTGTGTATATTCAGTTATTTATTGTATTTTATTGTAAAACTCTTTATTTTGTTGATTTGTATACGTTTAGCTTTTGGAATATGTTAATCTGTTCAGTTTTTTGGAGTATGTTAATGTACCCCAGTTCTGTTACCCTGATCGGTTTGTTAACTTTCCACCCGTTGTACCCCTTATAAGTTTATGTCCTAGAATGTTCTCCTCTCCCTGCTTTCCATTAGCCCTTGGTCCTTGGCTCTTCCCTCCATGTTTCCCCATTGGGTTATGTGCCATGGCCTAATGTTCCTCCCATCAGCTTTTTCTCCATTGGTCCCTAGCCCTCTCTCCGTTCTTTGTTACCCTAGACCTTTCTACCCTAGACCCTCCTGTACGTCCCAAATAGATTGGAGCTTTCATTTTTTTAAACAAAAACAGGGGAGATGTTGCAGTGCACTTTCTCCCTCGTATTTGGTTTGTATTGTCAATAAGTTTGTTATTCCCCTCTCCTCTTTTAGCATTGTATATGCCCTGCTTTAGTTGTCAATCTTTGATGTATATCACCCTTTTCTCCTCCCCCTTCTGGAAAGTTCTTTTCCCCTCGGTACCCCATTGGTTCCTTTGAACTTCTTCCCTCCCCAGGTTTCCCTTATTGGTTGATTGTATGTCACCCCACCTATGGCTTTAAAAAGCCGTGTAACCCCTTTCCTAATGCTTTTCGGTCCCTGGAAGCCCTGAGAAGAATAAACTTTTTTAGACACCATACCGAAGCTCCCCCTTCCTCCTTGCCTCCGCCTTCGCAAGCAGACCATCTTGCGGCTAGAGAGCTTTGCCCTGCATGGCAGGACCTGGCACACCCGGGTCCCGGGACGGCTGCTGACCCGTCGCTGTGGGCAACCGGGCAGCCCTAACAGCATCACTCAACATGTGCAATAATCAGGTAGTTGACATAATTTTCAGGTGCACAAAGGCAAAAAGCAATCTTATTTTCACAGTTTATTGCTATAATCCTAGTAATTAACTCCTCCTTATCACATATAGATCTCAAACACAAAGGTAAACTGACACTGTGTTTTGTGGTATAAATCACATACCATCATTGATATAATATCATTCCATATGAATATCACAGTTTAGGACACACAGCGCAGTTAGCCTCATGTGATTAAAATTAGCAAACTGAAACTCTCACAGGCTCTTAAGCTTTACTAGTCTGCCTCTGTTCAACTTGTCAGAAGACTTCACTCCTAAGTATATCCTATCATATAGCCCAGCAGATCGTACAGAAACAAATAAGCGAACAAGCAAACTAAGCAAGCAAAGCACAGGAGTCTGTTATCACAGAAGCTTGTTATCTTTCCAACTGTAGAACACCAAAATTATGCAGTGAAGCTCATGGTGAACTTTTTTTCAGAACCAAGGAGAAAGAGATCAGCATAATTTGTATCACATCTAATTTTTGCAGCCTCTTTCTCAGTGCTGGTGTAGGCTTTCTGCTGTTTATGAAAAGTCCAATATTTGCATCTTTATGAATGAAGATGAAGCAAACATTACTGAGATGGTGTCTGAGGAGGAGTGGAATGGAGAATAAGTGTTCTGCACCCACAGAAGAGTACTTAGAAAAACAGTCTGCTGTTGTTCAAAATATTAGGATTTCACTTGTGACTATAATTGGCAATAATGCTGTTATAATGAAGGGAAGAATACTGAAAGGGTGCTAGTCTGTGGCCTGGATACATCAGAAGAAAGGAAATAATAATACTGATTTTGCAAATATGTTCACATAAATATGACATGTTGGGTAGCAGGAACTGAAAAGCCTATGTGATTCATTTTGGGTCTCCTTTCACTCGACTGCATATCTTACCTGCAAGAGTTATTGTCCTAGTTTGGACAAATTTGGAGGAGAATATCCTCTGATAGAAGTCAGGTCGCAACCACCCCTCCCCCCAGGTTCGGGAAAAGAATTCCTCAAAGGAAAGTGAAAGAGATAACAGGCTATTTATTTAACAAACACACAGGTGGGGAATAGTAATGCTAAATAATGAGATCGATCTCTCTGTGGAGAGAAAACCTGAGAAGATTTCAGAGGTCCTCTGTAGGTGCGGTCTCTCTCCTCCTCGGAGCTGGTCGGCGAGGGGCCACCCCCCCGGGGCCTCTGGGAAAATTCTCCTGATGTGTTCAGATGTTGTTGAAACAGTCCAGAAGAGAAGAAAAGAACAAAAAACCCAAAAATCCTAGGAAAACGAAATTCAACCCTCCGTCTCTCGCTGGGAGAAAAAGAGCCGGAAAAAAAAAAAAACAAGGGTACTGCAGAAACAGAGGAGCGTATCTCCGTGTCCTTGAAAACAACTGCTTTGAAAAGTTTTTTGTTTTCTGTCCTTCTCAGGCTCAGTTTAAAGACACAGACAAGATTGGTGGGCATAGGGTAGCGATAGGGGATACACATTATAAAGTCACCCCACGACAGTTATGTTGTAAACATACCCAGAATTCCTCTATGTTTCCTCTACTTCAGTTTATAACCTGGCATTTACCAGATGTTATGTTGTATTTGCTGCCACATTGTGAATCAACTTACTTATTAACTAAAAATGCAAGTAAGCTAAATATATAATTGTCCAGCAACCAGTCATAAAATATATGTTTCAGTTTTCTCATACAGCTTGCCTACTAATTGGTAAAACTTACCAGATTAAATCAACTGGTGTGTCTGCTTTACAGGAAAAAGTATAAACACAAAGCATTTCAACCAGTCCCCCAAAGAACACTGTATTTCCTCCAAAATATCACAATACTTCATAATCCAAATTATTTTCCAGAAGAATAACTGATACTGAGATATTACGGTGTTCTTTTTATGGTTAAGACTAACACCAGGTTAGTCTTGTGCCACTTTAGTTTAGTATTATAGTAGACTGCACTGGTATTTCTCTGCCTAAAAATTACAAGATATACACTGAATATAAAGTAGGCTCTGCCTTCAAACTTGGAAAGAGAGTTGTTGTACTTTTTAAATCAGAACATCAGAAAATTACTTAGCTAAAACATTTTTAGTTTGTTTTACATGTCTTTGGCCTTAGATCAAAGGTAACTTTTACTGGTCCATCATGCTTCCAGTAAGTTTTGTTTCTTTGTAGTCACATGTGCAAGCTAAAATATTAAAAAAATTAATTCTACGAAGAAATTTTGCTGTTCACAGAATATTGACTCAGTTTTGCTTCTATTGGTATCAACAATTATGTTGCCATTGACTTGAGAAGAAGCAGATCTATGTTGTATGTGATTACATAGATATGGCACCTCTTCATATTTCTTCAGTAATTTTCACTTAAAGCAAATTACAGACTTCTGCAACCATCATGAGGAACTTCAACACTGAACTCCACCTGATCTCTTCTGATTAGAAAGCTACTGCTCTATTCAGATGATGACATTATTGTGTTCAAGATTTCAGCATGCAGGTGTCTTAAAAAATTTCTCCTTTCAATTGTCAAGGTGAAGCTCTTTTTACTGACTGAATCATTAAATACAGTAAGAAACACTAACTAACTGCCTTCTAAATTTTCATCCAGCTGATAAATAATGATCTTATTCTTGATAATGATTTCCTTCATGTAATCATAGGTTCAACTAGAGAATCCTCTAAAACAATACTGATGACTTATTTGCATGATTTGCTTATTTGATGCATGTAAATATAAACAGAAAGGTAATCCATTTCTCAACATTATTTCACAGAATCACAGAACGTTCTGAGTTGGAAGGGACCCATCAGGATCATCAGGTCCACCTCCTGGCTCTGCACAGGACACCCCAAGAGTCACACCATGTGCCTGAGAGCATTGTCCAAATGCTTCTTTAGCTCTGTCAGACTGGTGCTGTGACCACTGCCCTGGGGACCCTGTTCCAGTGCCCAGCCACTCTGTGGGTGAAGAACCTTTTCCTGATATCCAACCTAAGCCGCCCCTGACACACCTTCAGGCCATTCCCTCAGGACCTGTCACTGTCACCACAGACAGGAGATCAGTGCCTGCCCCTCTGCTTCCCCTCGTGAAGGAGTTGTAACAACAATGAGGTCTCCCCTCAGTCTCAGCTGCACCAGGCTGAACAGACCGAGTGACCTCAGCCACTCCTCACACAGCTTCCCCTCCTGACCCTTCACCATCCTCCTGGCCCTCCTTTGGACACTCTAACAGCTGAATGCCTTTCTTACACTGGCACCCAAAACTGCCCCCAGCACTCGAGGTGAGGCTGCCACAGCTCAGAGCAGAGCAGGACAATCCCCTCCCCTGCCTTGCTGGGGATGCTGTGCCTGATGCCCCCCAGGACAGGGTTGGCCCTCCTGGCTGCCAGGGCACTGCTGGCTCGTGTTCAACTTGCCATCAACCAGGACCCCAGGTCCAGCATCTCCTTCCCGAGTCTATACACACAACCAGGTGTGCCCCATTCCAGGTGCCGAATCCAGCAGTCACTCTTGTTAAACTTTGCATGGTTGGTAATTGTCCAGCCCTCTCATTTCCCAAGGGTTCTCACAAGTTCTTTCTGCCTTAGAAGGACCCAGCAGCTCCTCCCAGTTTTGTACCACCTGTGAACTTGCTCAGTATCCCTTCCAATACTGCATCCAAGTAATTTATGAAGACATTGAAGAGCACAGGGCCGAGCATGGAAACTCCACTAGTGACAAGTCACCAGTCTGATGTCACCCCAGACACTGTAACCCTTTATGCCTGACCTCTGAGCCAGATGCTCACTCATGGCAGGATGTATTTACCCCATTGTGATCTGGACATTTTGTCTAGGAGGATACTATGAGAGACAGTATAGAAAACTTTGCTGAACCCAAGAAGATTCAAGCAGCTGGCTTCCTTTGATCAGCTAGGTTGGTTATTTCAAAGGACTGGGTGTTTAGAAGGTATTAGCTTGCCTGTAAAAATTTTGAGCAATGAAATTTTCTTAGCTTACAGAATGAAGAAGTGAACATTGCAAAATGTGCTAGAATTTCTATTAAAATTATAGCAAGTTAAATGTTCTTGTCTAACAAGCTAACGTTCTTGTCATTAGAACTGCTGCCACTCAAAGTATGTGATGATATACAGCACCCCACTGGAATAAATATCCAGTTAAGAAAAGTACACAAATCTTCAGTGGATTTAAATACAAAGCCATAATCATAATCTGCAAGTACATTGGTATTCTAAATGTATTCTTAGGGCCCCAACTTACATCACTGAAGTTCATGGAGTTTTCGTCATTCTGTTTAGCATGACCAGGATCAGAAGCTGTCACAGATTTTTAGCTCAAAGACATTGTTCTGTCATGACATTTACCTGAAGTTCATTAAATTTTTCAAAATTCTTGGCATAAGGGTCATACCAGTAGGAAAGTTAGGTAATCAGGAATACACCCAAACTTCCAGAGTGAAAACTGTCTTACTAGTTTTAGTGAGGCAAATCCAAATTTGTATGAAGATAAACATGATTTTCGTATCCAGGAACAATTTTTGCTTTTCCCAGTCCCTAACTGAGAGTGCTTCCAAAGTGCATGATTCTTAATTATCTCAGTCTCCCTGGTAACTGCTGGGAGAATAGAGACCATTGTTATCCTATGGTTATGTACAGTAGTTACCATTGTGAAAGGATAGGATGAAATGGGACTGACTTTCAAGAAAACAAGTAAACAATTACTCTAGAGGAAATTTCAAACTGTTTTGTAGATGTGAAGTGTTGCAGATGATATTACTTCGCTCTCACTTTTGAGTTTTCCTTAAGTGATTAACAGAAAAAATTATTATGCCTTCAACTTATATTTAGAAATCATATTTTCTTGAATAAAATGTTATTATCTTTAAAAATAAAAGGTCATTTCCTTTTTCAGAATATGGACCTTAGCACTCTAAAAAATACAGGAAGATTAAATAAACTAATACTTTCGTTTATTTATTTACACTGACTTGAGGTAAGTGTCCTCAAGTAGCTGGGTAGTTTGTTTCCCAAAATTTAGGAAGTGCTTTTTAAAGGACTTCTAAAGGTTGCAAGGTTAACAATAAAAAGTAGTCATGGAATGACTGAGGACTACAACAGGAGTGCAGGCAATATGAATCCACAAATGTAAGCTGTAGTCCAGAGGATAAACAAACAAACAAACAAACAAACAAACAAACAAACACAATGAAGATTCTGAATGACAGAAATTTTGGGGACTTTTATGTTTCAAAAGCATCATTAATGCTCAAACATGGGTGATATTAGGGATGTGAGAGATCAGAATCTTAATTTCTGAAGTATTTATTAGCAAAAACCTTATTAGCAACCAGAAAACGCAATCGGGATTAAATGACAAACTTTACTTAACTGGAATAGTCATGTACAAAGAGCATGAATCTAGGTCTCTCTTATGATATATAGAATTATCAAGTGAATTTCCCTCCACTGCAAGAAAAAATGTACATATTTTTTATAAATTAGTGTGAATTTTACTTTTTTTACAGATTACTTAAGAAGATTCATTAGGTCAAGCTGTCTGGCCTTTGAGTTGAGGGTTGTCAGGAATATATCTGCTGCAGATGTTTATATTTTCTTTGACATCGTAGCTTCATTTGCACTTAAAGCAAAACTTCTCATTAAGAAGAGAGTGACATCTTCTTGTCATGATTTCACCAAATTGTATCCTGAAGAGTAAAATAAATTCTAACAAAATTCTCCCTGCAATTTGTGATGCAGGCTACAATAATCTCTATTCTCATACTAAAGAAACCTAAGGAGCACTGCTTCATTTGCTTACATTATTACATTTCATCCCAAATGTGATCCCATTCATGACCAGTGAACTTATTCTTGTCTAGTTGTAACAGTAAAAGTACGTTCTGGTTTAGACATGTTTGAGAACAGTTATAAACGCACCTCTCAACTGCCACAGGTAGACATTAAATGACTGAGAAAAGCTCCTGCAATTAAGACTGGATTGACTTTCTGTTTTAAAATCCACTATGAAGTCTGTAATATTTCAACACTTTAAAATAGCCTGGGGTTTTGTGAATAATATGGTATATTCTCTTTTTTTTTTTAAATTCCTTTTTGTCGTCACTGCCGCTGGCCGCCCGGTGGCCTGGCAGGAGACAAGGCGGTGTCCTGGTCGGCGGCACAGGGAACACAGTCCTCGTGGCTGGTGGAAGCCCTTTGCCCCAAGCTCACAAGAGAGCAGGCTGCAGCTTGGATGTTGCCTAGCAATGGGACAGCGGCGAAGGAGGCAGAGGGACCTTTCTGGTGCTCACAAATCCAGCTTTATTGGTAACAAAAGTAGCGAGGAGATGCAAGGCCAAAGGGAGAGCACCAAGAAAAGGCAGGGGGAAGAACCAGACAAGCCTTTTTATGGTGCTCTAAAAGAGGGAGGAACCAAGGGAAACAGTCCAATAGGGAGATGATGGGGGTGACAGGTGCCAATAGGGAAAGGAACAGGGAAGAGCTTTCTGGAACTTATACATAGGCAATTAAACTGATAAATATACATAAACAGACGAACCAATAAGGACTAAACAACGAAAGAAGGGTCTAGAAAGAAGGGAGGAGATGTGGCAGTGGCAACACCCAGAAGAGGATGGCCTTAGGTCTGATGGTCATCCTCTGAGCTGGCCTCATACCTGCCCTAGGGGTCAGAGTCAGGAGCAGGGAAATTGATCCATTTAATGACATCCAGCCCCGAGGTGGGCTGGGCCACCGCAACACCTTTTGGTTTTGCATTTTTTTCCTGATTTTTCTCTTTTCTGTTCTAAACCCAATGTACTGATTTCTGCCTCTTCCTACTGAGTTGAAAATAATCTCCTGTTTTTTAGAACTTACGTCTAGGAGGTAACATTTTCAAGCTGCTAATAAATGGAACAATTTCACTATGTTAAAAAATCATTCTGTGTGTACATTTAGAAAATCTTTATTGAACATACAGAGTAATTAATTTTCATAACCTCATTTGTTATGACACTGATTCCATCATTTAACTTCAAGGGATGTTGTTTCCCATCCCACGGTCCCAATCATGTCTGTGTAGGTGTACTGTGGTGGCAGTACATAGCAGAAGGAAAACATGCCATCTTCATTTCCATAGTACCCCTCATGCCAAAATTACTTCAAAGCACTCTAAGTAATACAGTCAAGAAAACCAGAAATTTACATACTACAGTAAAGTACAGTATTTAAAATGATTTTTATTTGGTTTAACATGATCTTGGAATTAATATTTTAAATGTGATGAAGTGATGAAAGTGGTGAAACTTGATGGTGAAAGTTAATTATCTTGCTTCAGTTAAAAAACTTGTGAGTATACACCAATGGAACACAGAAGAATTTGGGAGCTGAAATTTTCCTTCCCTCAGGTCATAGCCTTCCAATCTCCTTTTTTTCCCAGTGACTGCCTGTAACTGTTTTGTCCTCAAGGTAGAATTATTACAAAGATGAACAGGAAAATGTTAGAATAGTATTTTCAAACAAAGTATAGCATCAGTTAAGCACCACTAAATTAATTTTAAAAGTCATTTAAAGAAGAAAAAATTTTTAGAAAAAGAAGATTAATTACCACAACTTCTGATTCAGGTATTTTCCAAAGAAGAATTTTCCTTTTGCCTCTTGTTAAAGAAACCATGTTTTTTCATAAACTACTGTGACAGTTGCTCACATCCAACTGCAATAATTTCTTCAAGAACAAACACATGAAAGACAAAACAGGTGCTGTCTGTGTTAGCAAGGGGCCCAGGGAGGTAGGAGTCAATTTGTGCAGTGAAATTGGTGGTGACGAGGACAGATGTCCTTCCTGACTCCGCTGCCCAACTCGGTCCCCTGAGCTGTGTGACCATCACATTTTGGCCACATTCAGGGTGCTGGCTCAGCCTTCTGCGAGCCTGTTGTGCAAAGCAGAACAAAAGTAAGTGAGCTGCTTGCTTCAAAACTAAAAAACTAATGAAGATGCACTTTTAATTGATTTTCTGATGCATATTGAATCAATAATATGACCTAATAGTAGAATAGTGTTGTAGAAAGCAGGTTTTTAAAGAAAGAACACCTTAAAGGAAAAGCATTTGGACATGTGAAAATCAGGATGGTGATGGGAATTAAAACTTCATGAAGTTTGCCAAAGTTTACTTTTAAATATGTGTAATTTTTCTAGAGAGACGCTATTTTTATACTCAAGTTTAGGATTTACATATTAATTTGAACCAAATGTAACTAAGTATTAGTGCACCCAGACTAGCTAACTTTATCTGTGGAAAAAACTGAGTATTTCCCAAAAGGAACATGATTAGTTAAGTTCTCAGATCAGATACCCAAATTATGTAAGGTATGAACTCCTACAAAGTATCCCTTTTCCTGTTTACGATTATTAGCTGTGTTATCTACCACGCAAAAGTCTTCACCATGGTACTAAATAATGAGTAAAAATACATTAACTGTTTCAAAAAGACTACAGTGTCATCTTCCAGCATGAGGAAATTACATACATAATGTTGGCACAAGGAAAGGGAGCACAAAGTAACAGCTAAACTAAGATACACAAAACTGATGATGAAAATGAGCAAAATATGGTTATTGTAAATGTCATAGGAAAAGATAGGGAGAAGAATTGTGAAGCAAATTATTTAATTGCTTTGTCAAAAGATTTTTTTCCATTCTCAGAGACGAGAGGAAAGAAAACAAATATCTGAAAGGAGTAGATACTTGTTGGGCAAAAAGGACTGTGAATATTGCTGAGGTGAAGACAGAAATCACCTTTCCTATACATCTGTAGTCCAATGAAGCAGGACAGGTGCTAGTAATAAAACTTCTAGAGATAGGCAGTAGTTTGTTTTACTGCATTAATTAAAAATTGAATTAATAATATATGAGAATAGTGTCTTTCTTTTTTTTCTTTCACTTTGGATAAAAAACCAGAACTACATAATTCTATAGAAAATGTTTTTCCTGAACACCTTCAAGGTATATCCTCTTTATCTGTGAAAAGTAAAATACAAAATAAGTTAAATATTGCTACATAGCTGACTGTTTCAAATGATCACCACAGGCACAAAGCCCAAATATACAGAGAAATAAAATCTCATTAGTCTCAATTTCCTTTTATTGGAAAATGTTAAGTAGCAGAAATAAAAGCCATGCACTTGAAAAATGTGAGTTTTTGTTCTGGAGGTAACCCCTATGTTCTTTGTCTTCCCTAGTAGCACAAACATACTAAGGTTGTGTTATACAACATAAGAGCAAAATTGTAACAGCTTGTTGGAGCAAAAGTTGCTCATGAAAGGCATGCTAGCCTCCTTAGAGCCTACCTCTATTTCCTTTTAAGTGCATAGGAGATTTTTACTAACAGTATTGGATTTTAGGTCAGGCCCCTTATCATTCCTGAACAACTTATCAAGCAAATGCATCAAATACACAGACCAAAACTCTACCATAATCATAATCCATACCTTAACTAAAAGACAGAAGATACTGAAATGTGTTATTTGAAAATGAATACACCCAAAACACACAAGAAAAGAAAGCAGACAAATTTCAGTTCCCACCTACGTAATAAAGTCATCACCACCACTATTGGATTTAAAAATCCACAACCCCTGATTTCCGTGAACAGTTTCGGCTCTGCTTATGTCCCTAAACCATCACAGCTATCCCACCACAATTATAGTGTTTGAAACGTGGCTCATAGCTTTCTTCTACAGAAAGTATCAAAAGCAAATTTTGATAACAAACTCCTTACAGTTCTCAACTTGAGAAAGACTTTTATCATCTATGAGTTGCTGTAGTCTGGAGGAAAAAAAAACACCAAAATCAATAAACCAAACCAAAACCAAACAAACAAAAAAACCCAACCAACCAACCAACCAACCAACCAAGCAACCAATAAAAAGTTAAAAGGCAATAAAATTTATTATTGACTAATGTGCATAGTGTAAATGGCAAAAAAAGCTTCTTAACCCCAGCTCCATACTTTAAATTTCATTTAACATAGTCTAGTATTTTAAATGTAGTCCCAGAGTCAAGGCAAGGCTCAAGACAGCCTTTGCGGTGGCTAGGGCTCACATCTACAAGTGATGCTCTGCAGCTAATGCCTAATGCAGATTCATTAGAAATAAATCATTTCACAATAGGTACAATCTGAAGGGTTTTAAATAAAAAGACTACATCAAATCAGTCCTTCTTGAGATAGAATTTAGGCTTTACTTTCTTTATATTACTGTGGAACTACATGAAATACATTCATATAGGTACAAATCCCATTTGCTCCAGGAATCATTAAAAAATGCTTATCATCAATGTCTCATTAGAGAGATTAAATTTGTTATTTTCTTTATTGCAAACTTATATTCCAACTGGAAACTGAAAATGCATGTCTTCTGCTTTTAAAATAACAGTGCAAATCTCTACCTGCATTAATAGAGGACAATAATTCTGATAAAAACATAGGTTTATTTACCCTGCTACTCTCTGTGCCGTTTTCTCACAGCTGACTTCATTCTGTAAAGGATGTATAAAATATAAGAGTCATGAAGAATTGAAAGGAGACTGATTTAGTCCATTCTCTTGCCCAAAGACAAGATCGAAACTGCTCACAGCACCTATGATAAAGATACTACAATCTTTCCAGGCCATCTATTTCAGTATTTAACTATCAAATTGTGAAAATACTGGCTTTTGTTTTTCTTTCTTTCCCTCTAATGCTTAACATAAATAATTATTCCTGCAAAAGGAGCTCTTATTTCTTGTCTCAGAACACACACTGGTGTTTGCCTTCCCGTTTTCAGATACGCTTGACATATTTGAACAAAAGATATTGTACCTTTGGCTGTACAGCCAGAATTAATTTTATGTTATTTTGCTCATTCATGTTTTTGTAAAGTTCATTTTGCTCAAGTTGTTAGGCATGTCATGTTTTCCAGCAGGTTGTTCTTACTGTATCATGTTTTGCAGTAGGTTTCCTGTACTGATTCTCAAGTTGTTCAAAACTTGAATGAAATACAGTTATCAAAACTGAAAAAAAACTCAGTCTGTTTTGGTCTTTTTCAGTTTCAAACACAGTGGACATACTACTTCATATATCTTACTGAAGATATTTTTATTTAAACATCCAAATATTATGCTTGCTTATTGGATTGTAGTATGAGAGTCCTGATAGATACTCAGGATAGCTACTAATATGCTCTCATCTTTCTTTGCAAGTCTGCTATTTGCTATCCTACATTTTTCATTTTATTCTTCCAAGCTTCTTCACTTTGAAATACTTCTGGTTTTAATGTCGTTAATATTTTTTTTTTGAAGGATCTGCTGGCATCCTGAGATCTTTATTCCATTATGATCCTTTACTATGGGATTTTTTACTAACGGTATTTTTATTTTCATCCCGGAAATCAGGAGTTCTACAATTTTCATTATCACAATCATAAATGTTGCTTTCGCCTTCAAATTCTCACAGAACTCTATACTGGTGATTTGAATGTCAGGTGCATTTCACCTTGTTTTCCTTCATAAGGTTGAAATAATAATGTGGCAAATACATTCCAAGAACTTTTTAATATTTTGCATCCTGCTACACGCTGTAATTCTACCAAAGTTCAGCCTAGTCTGAAATTATTTCATCTGCCTCATCACCTTTGCCTGATGTTTTATCCTGACTGACCACGAAAGCACCTCTGTGATTTTTCTCTTTTATCACCCCTTTAGACTTTAAACAGGTGTAGCTACTGACAGATTCTGTCACTCAGAGTAAGCATGTGTGCCTCAATATATGGAATAATATCTTACTCCTCTTCTTTGACTGTCATTCCTAGTAAGTTTCATATTCTGTATTAATATTTGAATCATGAGAGTTAAGAAACTACAGATTATTTTTATCTGCTTAATTTGTTTTTGTTCTCACTTCACAAATGGATGTATTACTAACTGGGTTTCCAAACAGTGCAGTATGATAGAATGGTTTTTAAACCTGATGAATGCATAACACTAAAACAAATCACCCACATTTAAAAATAGTAATACTAAGGGCAATAGAACTTTCCTAAAACTAGAAAGTGTCTGATGCAAATTTTAGATGCAAAATTTTTCAGCAGCTCATTAATGCTGGGAAGCTGTCCAGCTGTGCTAGTATCATTATTACCCTATCACCAAATACTTACCCTAGTGTCAAAGTGTATTTATATTACTATGTTGTTACTGCTTTAGGAAAAAATATTTTTAATTATTTTATATACCTGTACTTCTAAATTATATCAGATACAATAAATGGACTGTCTGGTACATTTATGAAAGTTTACTTACATTTTCATTAAATTTTCCTTAAGAACATTTACAGCTGAACAATAAAACCTTTTAAGCCCATTGTTCTTTTTAAGGATTCCTTTAATTGCTGTCTTAGTAAGACATTTAACTAATGTAATTTAAAACGTGTATTTTCTAGAAAGTGCACCTTAATTTGAATATTATTCTAATGTGTTGTGCAATTTATTGTATTTATTTTTATGTCTTGTTCAATTAATCATTTGTGAACATTTTAGGAGATAAATAATATGATTCGGCAATAATAGCACAGCACATCTGTTATGTCTGAAGCAACAGAAACAGCTTCAGAAACAACTCAGAATCCTAGGGAAACTTAGAAAAATTAAATGGTTGTAGAACTATGAGCAAGAATTTTCTCATTTCAAGCCACAAAATTTCCTAGCAGGATACACACTTCGGTAGTGAAATAGAAAATAAAGTAGTATGTTATCATTTATTAAGCTCTTTTGTTGATCAGAGAGAGAGAAATCACACTTTCTGTAGTAGCTACTAAGATGTACAATTTTCAAATAAGCTTTTTCCTGGGTGAAAAACATAGCACATTGTTCTTCTATATTCTGTCTGCTCACCACTGCAGACACACAGTATGCAAATTAAACTTTTTTGCTCCAGCTGAGGCTGTACTTTGCTGACTGACTGACTTATCTTTCCAAGAGAGAAAGCAGTATTTGTACCATTAACCTTCCCTGAGACTTTTCTAGGGGAAGATTTCCTCATCATTTTGATATGATTACATAAGAGTCTAGGTATGAAAACCACCCTAGACAGAAACACATCTGAGTATGTCCCGGCCGTGGACCTTGTCTTACCCAATCTTACCCATCACAGGTCACAGCACAGGCCCTAAATGATGCTTTAAGACAACTGTAAACTGTTTTTACCATTTTCTGTGAAACTTTCTATTATCAGAATGAATCTGTTCTAAATTGTATTAGCAGAAACTGACACAAATTAGAGGTGCATTTGAATTCGAAAATAGTTTATTTGAAAGAATACGTACCTTTGAAAAAGTCTTATAGCGAACAGTGAAGTATCAGCTGGTGCAAGTAGAATAACCTGTATAAATAAGATTTGTCTACTAACATCTATAGATTTGTCCTCCAAAATCAAAACATTAACTTGTTAAATATATTTACTTGGATTTTTCTTTCTTTAATATCTTTATATGGGCCTTAAAGGCCCATGGAAGTCAGATCCCCTCGTCAGTTCAAAAACTAGTCGGAAAACAAAATACTCTCAATTTTTAAACTTTTAAGGTAAAAAAATAAAGAAGAAACAGCATAACAAGATAACCATTGTACTCAGCTGTTCAGTTGTTTTACTATTATTCTATTAATACTATTATTACGTTATTTCCCATTCAGTCCTTCTTCCCTTGGCTGTTTATCTAAACTGTAAGCTGTTTAGGGTGAGGGGGTTGTTTTCTGACTCATTGTTAATACAGATTGCTGGCATTCTGTACTAACAAGCAACTATAATAAACAACATGTATATTCTGTTTCATGTGAACACAATAGATTTTTTAATGTTCAAGAGGAAGGCTTAGAAAGCAGACTCTAGACCTCAGAGTAGAAAACTCGAAATTAGCTGAGATGAAATAAATGAATGAGCCAGATCACTGGAGTTAAAGCAGAGAAGTTGGCAGTGCCAACAGCAGCAAGAAGCATTGAAGAGACAGAAGGGAAGCTTCTGTTCAAGCTCTGGAAGGGGTTGAAAATGAGACATGAGCAAACCACTCTAGTGTGAATATAGCTCTCATTCAACAGAGCTGAATGTTTCTAACTAGAAATCTCACATCCTATAGCTTCCAGAGAGATGAAATTGCCCAAGTCAAAACACTGTTGAGAAGAAAATTCCAAGCTTTGCACCAACACTGTTCAACAGATAACAGTGACTGGGTGTGAAAGAAGGTATTTCCCTTTCTCACTGGCCAGTTCAGCAATATCATGGTGACACGACAGCACAGTTATTTTATAGACACCTCTATCTGTGGTCTAATTGATTTCTTTTTTTTTAATGGAAAAATTTACTATGCCAAGGCTAACCAAATGTTCTAGTAAATACTGGTTTTGTTTCAAAATGGAAATAAACAATATGTGTGTTTATCACTGAAGACACTATATAATCAGTAGATTATCAGATTCTCTTAACTGATTAAGAAAATTATTACGTGTGCAATTGCATGTATTGAGTCTTAGAGGGAAACATGATAGGGAAGTTTATTCATTTGAGCAAATAGCTAGATGTGAAACAGAACAGACACTAAATGAGAAGAATAAATTCCTAGTTGTGTGTGTGGAATTTGTAAGAATACATTAAAAAAGTACAATGCACATTTGCCAATCATAAAGATGGGGACTCAAACCACATTGCAGAAAAGCATAAACTAGTTTTTAGTCCTGAGTGGCAGTATTCCTATTTATTAGAATACATAAGAACAATTCTATGTGTCACAATGATTAGTAAGTTAGATACTAAATGCCTTTGACTAAGTCTTGCTTCTCAGTGCATTTGTGTATAAATTTTGCATAAAGTCATTACTTTTGTCACTTTACCTGAATTGGTGTTACCTGCTTATTCCAGGACAAAGCTCTAAATAATTTTTCTGTTTTCTCACCAGCAGAACTCCCATACTTCCTGTATCACAACAAAGCTATCATGAAATAAAATTACTGTTACAAAAATTTTCCCTCTATACCTGGAACTACAGCCTAGAAACCCTGATGTTCACTGCAGGAGAGTTGGTAAACATGATACTGAAATATGCAAATAATGGATAAATACTAGTAAATAGGGAAATGTGAGCTTGGCTTCCTAGAGTCAAATCATTTTTCACAAATCTCTTGGACCACTCTAGATACATATCAGCTCTTAATTTTTCTGTTACATGTAATCTTCCTGGATCCAACTCTTAATACACAGAACGCTCTATACCATTTCTTACATTTCACTTAAATATATTTTCAGATGTCAGTTAACTCCTGGCACAAACAAATTTGGCAGAAGGTGGCAAACATAATTAAAAGATGGAAAAATCACTTCTTTGCTCAACACTAACCACTTTCTACACTAACTACTTTCTAAAGCTGTTGCTTTACCATTTCATTAACCTACTTGCTCTACAGTTTATATTCTTTTTTTTTTTCTTCTTCTTTGCTAAATCTGTCTGTTTCAAATTTGGAAATCTGATGCCTAAGACTATGGTTCCAAAAATCCTTTACTTCAGCAACAAAACTGGGAAATTTTCTTTTTTCTGTTTTTAATGGGGATATCTAGGTATCTTTTGAAATACACTTCCTCAAATGCAGACTACGGTAGGTAGTAAAAATAAAGACAGAAACTGGATGAAAAGCAGAAATGATTGTGGGAACTAGGTAGAGCTTTAGGAAAAATGTGTTAACGTATATATGTTCACAGAGTAGGAAGGTGGGTAGCATCTTCTTGCGATAGCTTATATCCAAGCACTTGTACCACTCAAGCTGAGAGGGAAAATTTATATGTAGAAATTCCAGCAAATACATGCCACAACCTTAGTAAAATGTCTCTAAGGGATTTTTGTGTTATTTTATTTTTCATCCACTAATGCAACTCTATTGGTGTCTCTAACAGTGGAAGTTACAGTACAGGCAGGACATATTATCAACATGTCATCTGATCCTACTCAGGGCAATAGTAGTAGAGAAAAATTATCACAGATTTCTCAAAAAAAAGACTTTTTACTACCTGTAAAGATGAGATAATTATCAATGTTGTGTAAAGAACATTTGAACAATCACAAGAGACATAGTAGGGCAAGATGAGTGACAACACCAAGGTACCTGTCAAGAAAGTCAGAAGGAAAGTCTGAACTGGTAAGGTTCAACCAAGGTGTTTTGGCATCTAATATTAATAAGCATACTGACAACAAAAAAAACGTACTGGAAAATATCTTATTTCCTATAATGTCTTGCTTCCTGCCTATTTCTTATAGCAACAACTTGTACAGGGACGTTTTCACAAGTTAGTATTTCAGAAATTAAAACTGGATGCTGACAGGGAAAATTGCAAAGCCCAATTTAAATTTTTCAATGTAGGGAATGAAGTTATTTTTTTCTTTGCTGAACTACACTAAGCAGTTCTCTTAGCCTCTCACTGACAATTAACAAACAAAAGCTTTCCAAATTAACTTTATTATTCAATGTTCTTATTTTCCATTTGCTATATTTTCATGGTTGTAGTCTGCATCTCAGCTATCCCACGTCGTTTTAGAAGAGGGCCTTAAGAGTAAGCACCGAGATGACATGCAGAGGATCAGAGGAAGAAGCATGGAAAATACTGGGAAGTGAGAACTGTGGAGGAATTCTTTTCAACTGGTCCACACTTAGAAAACTGCTCAATTAAAGAGGATTTTTACCTATTTATTTGAAAAACTTGTTGTTTCACAGATGAGAAGGAAGTGTGAGACTTTTAATTGCTATCAGTGACTTTTCATATGCACCATTCTTTTCCCACAGACCTTAACACCAAGTTAGCTAAAGTTTGTATCATTGTCTCGGTTTTGAGACAAAACTTCAGGAGCAAACACTCCGGAATGAGTGTTCCTCCCCTTTTCCTCCGTCAATGAGACAAATGGGTCACAAGAAGTGAAAGTGGAAAAAAGACCCCAAACTGTTTATTACGAACAANNAAAAAAAAAAAAAAAAACAAAAAAAAAGGGGAAAAAAAAAAAAAAAAAAAAAAAAAAAAAAAAAAAAAACACACTCAAAATACAACAAATTCCCGGAGAGGGAACAGACACACGGGCTCAGCCAGGGCCACCTCGCGGGACCCCCGGGGCCACCCCCGCAGGCTCCCCGGACGGGCGAGGAGGGAAGGGAGGCAGTGAGGCAAGGGGAACGGAAGGGAAAAAAGAACAAGAAAAAAACCCAACAGAACCTTTTCCCACCTAGCTGGAACGCAAAGGAAACCCAGGAAAACAGCACAGTGCTCCCGGCGCAGTCCCTTCCGAGCCCTGCCCAGACCCTGGGGCTGTGGGGCTGAACCGTTCCGCTGCCCCCTCGGGTCCGTGGCTCTGGCCCCGCTCCCCGGGCCCATCTTAAAGGCACAGCGTCCTTGGGCATTGAGCGGATGGTTAAGGAATAAAGCGGCTTCATAACGTCACCCCAGGACAATCATGTATTTTTGATACAACTACCTACCTGTGTTTCTAAATATATTCACAGCTTCAACTTCTGCTGCTGCCTTTTCGTATGAAAAACTGTTCCACAGACATCTCTCTGATATAACTAAGATCTCCCGCAGAATCATTCATGCCATATGGATTGATTGATTGCTGTGTCCTGAATTAAACAATTCTTTTTGAGTTAGACAAAAGACTGTCTAACTCATGCCATTTAGAATGTCAAATTTCTGAAACAAATATTCCTCCAGTGTCCTAATAAGTTTTGTACATTCACTGAGTGACTCAAATACTTCCTCTTTCTTTGTAAAGTTCGACCTTCTTTATAATCTTACCAGAATCTTTTACAAAAGAAGGAAGAAGTTTGTTTTGAAAGTACTTTTAATTGTCTGCATACATCTTAGAGACTATTCACGAGTCAGAATGTGAACCCGCAGGAGGTGAACCTGCTGCTCTAAAAACAGGGAAGCCAGAGCTGCTCCTGTATCACCATCTAGTGGGGAAGAGCCCTGCTGCCCATAACACAGCCGAGCTCCAGGAATGTGAGAGCAAGTTCCTGACTGAACTCCCCAGCTGATGGATTGCACACTACCTGCTTTATCTAAGTCTTTATGCCCCGAGATCAATTAACTTCCAGATAGGAGGATGGATGTTACACCAGAGTATGTTCAAAATAACAACTTAAGAGCTCTGAGTACATCAACTTTTTTAACCTTTCACTTCCTTGGACCAAAACATTCAGCATGTTTTTTTGAATGTCATAAATTTCATGTTTGGAGGTGAAAAACTAGAAACTGTTCCCTAACTGTCATTTGGAGTAAAGATTCATTACAAATAATGGGTTTCTTGGAAACTGAGCCACAAAACTGGCATTATTATTTTAGGGAAATAAAAAAACTGGGCACAATTTGCTCAACTCCTGAAAGAAGGACAAGAAGGCACTACTGGAAAAACCATGTCTATGGGGTAAGCATTCAAAGAACAGAGAAAGATTTCTAACACTTATTATCCTTTATTATAACATTAAGGCAGTAACTCTAATGAAATAGTAGGGGAAAAATTTGGTTCCAAGACAAATTTAACATACAGTAGGGCTAAAATTTTAAAGCTATATTGATATTTTCAGAGACGTTAGAGGGACATGGTAACTATTCTCAAAATTTTACTGGGCTGAGGTATCACAGCGCATGTACTTCCAATAGATTTCAGCTATTAAAGAGTCTCATTTTTATTTTCATGTATCAATATAGCATTTAGCTGGGGGGTTTTCTGGCCTAACTGTGTATTTTCATACCTAAATATATTCTCAGAATCACAGAATGTGTCAGGTTGGAAAGGCCCACAGTGGGTCATCTGGTCCAACCTCCCTGCTCAAGCAGGGCCATCCCAGAGCATGTGGCACAGGATTTTGTTCAGGTTTGGATATCTCAGGTGAGGGAGACTCCACAACCTCTCTGGGCAATCTGTTCCAGTGCTTGGTCACTTCACAGTAAAGAAGTTCTTCCTCATCCAACTCTAAGGAAAAGCAGGCATTATTCATTTGCAATGTGGTAAACAAAATCTTGCAAATTGTTGTTGTTATTTTGTAAAATGAGTTTTCCTTCTCCTTTCACTTTTGAAGACCATGGTTGCAGTTGTACACCATGTGTGCTGTCTAGATTAGATAACCAGGCTTGATGATGAAACACAAACAGAAAGCAAAAAACACTTTTCAGACCAGAAGTTATGCAACTCCAATAAATTTAAATATTCTAACGCCTAATATGTCAAAAGAAATATGATACCAATATTCATGATTTCTCAGACGCCAGCACAAGTAACTCACCTTGCTTGGCCTTAAGCAGACAAGGAACTCTAATTCGTAGATCCGTTCATATCACTTTGGAGGCTTCTGGAAAAAGCTCTCCTGCACCAGTGCAACTTGCAGAAGTTTTTCTGCCAAAAGTCTTTCCACATGTTCCTTGCTACCAGTGCAGGCCTAATAATTAATAACTTGGATTAACTTTAATAAATTGGAGTAAAATTACCAATTTCCTCCTGCATTTACTTTAAGTGATATTCCTTCCTTTGTCCCTAAAAAATGTAAATGGCTCTTGCCATACAGTTCAGTGTGGTTCAGGGCATTGTCCTGTGAGAATCAGAGAATAAAAGAGAAAAGAAAGAAAAAGCATAGTTCTGAGAAGGAATCTGGAAAATTTGTTGAAGATGGAAGATACTGAAAGGAAAACATTTAATTGCAGGCATTGACATCAGCATAAACTCCAAAGGGATCCAATACTCTGACCCTAGGAGATGATGTGAGGAAGAGGAATGGAGTTTCTCTTTAATATGGCAATAGACTGAAGAGACTAAGAATTGAGAGGAAGATTATAGGGTTTTTTACATGCTTTTTTTTGTTTAACAAAAACTTTTTGAGGAATTGAATTGCCACTTGGAGTTAAGGAGAAAAAGGAATAGAGAAATATGGAATAGTTTGTAAAAGGACAAAGCCCAGAAATTTCAGCTAAATGACCCTTTGCATTTTATTATTTTAAAAAGCAAGTACAACATTTACAATTTTCTTTAATCCCTCAGCAGCTGCAATTGGGAAACTGCATGTTAAAAACCCATACCATCTTACCTTAGACATTTAAGCACTTAAATTGGGAAAGACAGGTTGGGACCCCAGCTCTCAGGCTCAGGATACCTCCATTTCTCCAGTTATCGCTGAAGAGAAAAGTTTCTGAGAGGTGGCTGATAGGGAAGATATGTGCTAATGTCTTTGCAAGCAATTCTGTGGGTGAAGGTATGGGCGTTAACGTCTTTGAAATGGGTTTTAATGTCTCTACTAACTTCAAGAAGCAGGTTTGTTGCAGAGCCCAGACAGCTTGGCTCCTGAAACAGAAAAGTGGGTCTTCACAAGCCTGAACTTCTGAACTTTGGGGTAAAACGACAGGTTCAAGGGGGGATATGAGGAAGGCGGCTCGGGAAGGCTGCACCTTCCTAGTACCTCAGCCAACGGGGAAAGGAAGAGGGCAACATGCGGCCGGGAGTTTAGGATAAAAGGGGGCTACGCCCTCCGAAAGAGAGGAAACCCTGCGGGCCTGTGCCCCGGTGGACTCTCTCCCTTTATGCGAACAAAGTTGCAGGACTCCTCTGTCTCCTTTATGGGCCCTGGCTTTCCATAGTGTGATTTTCCGTACATGATTGAGTCCACCTGAGGGAAACAGCCGCTCCGGCTGAGCGAGGACGATGCTCCGTCTGCAGGGATGAGGAGATTGCTCACCTGGGGGACAGGTAGGTGCCGTCTATACAGGGTCTACAAAATGCTCCAATGGTAATCATTTAAAAAAAAAAAAAAAAACCAAACCAGCAAACAAACAAACAGAAAAGACAACAAAACCCTCCTCAGTTTACCCAATCACTGTTTAAACACTGTCACACGTTTCCCCAACACTACGAATAAAACATGTTGGATAATTTTACCTGAAGGCATTTAAGACCGTTTTGCGGATGGGTGGTCGTTGCCCCCATTTCACACCGCCTGTTGTGAAGTGTACGCACCACCCTGACCTGCCCGCGGTGTTCCAGCGCAGCGGATCTCGAGGCAGGATCCCACCCCGCCTCCGTCAGGCAAATTCTTTGGGATCGGCAGGAAAGGGGTTAAACGCGAAGCCTCGGCGCCTGGAACCCGGCGGACTGTTCCATTACCTCTATAGGGGGGACCCACTTACACATTGCTAATTATTCGCTATCAGATAATGTTAAGAGTCAAAAAGGAGAGCTATAAGCAGTCGTTATAAAGCATGAGAAGCAGGCCCGTAAGTTAAAACAGGTGAACCTGAGGTAAAATCCTGAAGGCACTTCTGTCTTTTCTCCTGCGTGGGCAAATTGCGCTCAGCCCGGTCTGAGGGAGGAGGCGAGGCGGCACCCCGGTAGCGTGTTTGGGGCTCGCAGGGCGCTTTAGGAGTTTTAGATGCACTTTAATTTCTCCTTTCAGCATCGCTAGAGTTTTCCTCTTCACTGTCTGCTTGTAACAGGCCTCGTTTGCCTGAGCGGGACTGGGAGGAGAGGAGGAAGGGCGAGCAGGGGAGCGGTGACGGCAGGAGGGTTCTGAGGTGACAAAGGCGCGGGAAGCGGCCGGGGCAGCCCGGGGTGCTGCTCGGTCAGGGGGTCAGTGGCTTTGTTTGGTTCAGATAATATTAGAATCGGTAGCGCCGAGCCCAGTGGAAGAGGTGTGACAAACAGGTTTGGGAGTCCTGAGCAGAACCGCGAGTAACTCGGCCGGATTTCACGGGCGGTACTGGAGGGACGAGGCTGAGATCCGCCCCAGGGAACAGGCGGAGGGCGTCCTCAGACATCTGCTCACACCAGTGTTTTGGAGTGTCTTAGAGACATTGACTGTGTTCTTTAGGATCGATGTAGTATATCCGTTTAGAAAAAGAAAAAAAAAAAAGGCAAAAAAAAAGCACCTTATTTTTTGCTATTAATGAAAAGAATTAAGAAAGTGAGGAACTGGGTCCTTAGGTCTGCACCTTGGCAGAAGGAAACTGAGGGCACTTCAAGTGTTATGAAGGAGGTGGTTTAAGAGGAGCTATTTGTGATACAGAGCTTTCCATCATACTAAAAATATTTCTGTGGAATCATAAGCATGGGCAGTGCTTCCCAGGCAACTATAAAATGCCAAGCCCACTTCCTTTGAGAAACTCAGAAACTTAAAAGCAGACCAAAGCCACACAGAATCAACAAATTCAGTGCTTAAAATGAGGGAATACGAGGGGCATTGTCTTTGAGAAGCCAAATTAATTTTTGTAACATATTTTCTTCTGTACAATTTATAAGAAGATTTCTTGTCTGCCTAATTATTTTTAAGTACCGGCGGAGCAGCACTGTTTCAGTAATACTGTGGTAACATAGTATTGGCCGAGAGTCCACCTATTCCAGAGAAATGTATAAGAGGTTGAACTACATTATAACTTGGGTCTCTCTGGGGTGCAACAGTGAAACAGCACCAGGAAGTGTGCTTTAATCATTATTCCTGCACTGTTTGTTTTTGTGGCTAAATAAGGATCTCAGTGCACTAGACTAGCAATCCAGAACCTTTCTTAAGCTCTACATTACCATATAACCGAAAATAGTGTTTAATTAAAAAGTTGCAATATGTTTCTGCAATCAAACGGAAGTGTATATGCTGGAGAAAACCTATTAGATGAATAGTACTGAAAATTTTTGCTTGGCACATACACAGTTCTAAGAGTTTATCCTTTAAATTTTTGCAGATTGAACCCCCCCAACCCCCCCATATTCCTAGGGGCAATAATTAAATATTATTCTACAGCTACCTAAACATGTAGTCGTATTCCTATAGCCAGGTTATTACATCTCTATAGCTTCCCTGAAATTACATGTGAAATTTTCTATTTCAGGCATTTTGACAGCAGTAAATAGCATTTTGAATGAAATTTTTGGGAACTGGACAGATTATATCTATTACATGTGAAGAGCACCAGCCATAAAGAAGTCTCATATAGACATCTCTGAACTGCTTTTAGAAGAGGGTAAAGCTGGTAGAGGCCTGGTAAGAAAATCTTCATTTAAATATACACAATTTTGTTGTTGGGAGGGAAGATTATTAAAGGAGTGAGAAGGAGGAAGGTGTAACTGCTAAAGTTAATCAGTTCGGTAGATCTTGAATGTTCAACTGTTACATGGTTTTATACTAACTTATAACCATGAAGATCACTGGAATGATGTGTAACACAATGTCCATCCTAATGAAAGACTCACAGCCAGGCTATCAGACCTGTATGTGACACTCCTTCCCCCCCAAGCCATGTTATATTTTTGAGTTAATCATCAACAATAAAGGAATAGTAAGGATTTTTCTCACTTTTCAAGTTCTAGATGGTATTTATGAGAAGATGTAAAAAATAAAGGTATGATAAGGATATCATGACTAACTGTAAAATAAAACATACTTCCCATTCAAAATTCAGATGGACTAGAAAAAGCTGCATTTACCTTTATAAATCTAGTTTTTAAAACCAAAACAAACTCCCTAAATGTCTATCACTAATTTTTTAGATGATCAATTTTTCATGAAATTTAATTCGTAAGGAAAGCTCGGATATGGGTAACATCTCTACTTAGCATGCCCCTAGGCTGGACAGTCAACTTTAGTATTTCTGAAGACTATGAGGCAACATCCGAGTTTAGCAATATGCAAACTTATTCACAGACAATCATAAACACAGAACATTTACATTTTAAAGTAAAGAAAGAAAAAATTGCACTCACTAGTCTAAATCTGGTGTGGAAAAAAAAGGAAAGATCATATTTTCAGGTCTGCACATATATAACAAATTTTGTGACAGTTTTTCATGTAAGTACTTTTTGTGCTATTCTATAATTTAAACAGAAATGGCTTTCGCAAATAAGCTCTTTACCAGGAGATTATCCCTTATTTAACTGAAGTTTTTATCCAAACATTATTCAATCACAAATTCCTTTTCTACAGTATTAAAATGGCATACCCACCAAAGTGAGTTTTTCATTCACTTTCTACTCATAGTACGTTCTTCTTTTGTTTCTCTAGGCATTTGGCTGTTCTGTAAACACTATTAATATGAAAAAAAATAAACCCAGTAAGATAAATTTTTATAGAGACATCCTCTTTTTAAGCCAGTGATTCTTTAAGTGAAGCAGATGGAGATTCACATCATGGATTATTTTGCCAAGGAAGAAGAATCAAAATAGGAAAATAAAGAAAGTAAGGGCTTTTATATGCTGCCTCTAACCTTTGGGAGCAAGTAAGAAGGAAACAATCGAAAATGTTAGGGAAAACACAGCCTAATGGCAGAGAAAAGATAAATATTGCCCAAGGAAATGCAGAAGAAAAAAAGCACTTTAACCAGAGGAGAGTAATCACTAGTGTAGCGTGGAATAAACAAAAGACTTCTTAAGTCTGGAAATGAGGGGAAACAGCAATGGAAGGTTTGAAAGTAATGAGTAAGTTTAGGAAAAAAGTCTAGTGAATGAAAGTATATCAAGTAATTTGTGGTGCATTTGCACATATTTTCCTGACAGGGAAATGCGTATTTTGAATGCTGCCAGGTTATTGTAATGTATGGATCTATTTAGAAGGCAACTGTCTTTAAAATCGGCAATGTATTCTTACTTAATTTGACTTGGTTAGTGCAGTCTCTTTGGTCAGAAAAAATATATTGCATCAGATGTTTTGATGCACTCTATCTATAAAGACTGTGTGTACGTTCTTTCCCTCTGAAACCATGTGAATGTTTCACTCAAAATCTCAGCTCCTTTTTGGTTGACAGTCATCTTGAATCTCTCTTGCTCTGCTTTTCTTACAGCTACATTCCCAGCGATTGCTCAGGCCTGTGTAAGGGTTTCTGTGTCTTCTCTGCATCTGTTTCTATGGCTTTTTACATCTTTTTTTCTCACACATGCCTATCCTCAAATATCCAACAAAACATGTGCCAACCACATGTGTCTTTGTTTTGGTGGTGACATGCACCCATGTTCTTGTGGAAGCTGGTTCTTTTTTTTCAGAAAGTTCAACTACTTCTTACAATGATTTTGAAGAGCACTGTCTATGACAATTAGCTGTAATATGTTTTATCTAACAGCAATTTTATGGATAGCAGACCACCTTAATAAATTGAACCCAGCATGGAAAACATACTAGCAATAGCACAGGTATACAGATCACAGCCTCCTCAGAAGAGTCACTATGTAATTTTTCATATGAGTACTTGCACTGGAATGCAATCAATAGTAGAAAAAGTTGACAAACCTACAAAATGTTCAATAATAATTCAAAACTATAAATTAATAATGCTGTGCACACTAGTGGTCTTTCATTATCATCAAGATTTTAAAATTATTTCCACTTATTTATAAACTTTAAGAGAACTGCTTATGCTTAATGTGTTATTTCTTCAAATGTATACCTCTGAGGCAAAACTTTTCTATGGTGTTCTTCTTTTATAAGATGAATTATGTTTAAGAAACCTGAGGAAGTTGAGCACGTATTTTAAAATAGTGGGAAGATAAATACAGAAATGTAAACATCAAAAACTGGAATTTAAGTACATCATGATCCAGAAAAGGACATTTTTCATAAATAGATCATTTTGATGTGATTTTTAAGCTGTATCACCTAGGCAGAAACATTTCTTTGTATTTAATTTGAGCTTCTCCAGGTCAACAGTTCAGTTTTCTGGACCACTTATTGTCTCTGTCAAAAGTTTAAACAAAAATTTTAAAAAGGCTTTGTGCTTCAGAATGCACAGTATTGCAAGTCTGTGAGAAATTAAATCAGTGACAAATTTATACTGCTTTCTGGTTCACTAATGGAGCATCCATACATCTTCTAAAGTCCTGACAAAGTAGATGCACTGCTATTTGTCCTTGTGGCCATGCTGAGAAGCAAATTTCCAGCACATGTCCAGCTACATTAAAAAAAAAAAAAGTTATTAGCAAAATACTCAGCATTCAGAAAATAACTGATGATTTTTTATTTATCTTTACTCCTTTTCTATTCTTATCTTAAAATCAATAAATTACACTTCAGAAGTAAATTGCATTACAAATTGATGTTGACAGCCATAACCCAAAGGAAAAGTTACTTGTGCTTATTTAATTTTATTGCACTATGTTTTCTCTTCCTGATCTCACTGTAACATCCTTTCATAAAGGCCACAGGATGTCTAAACCAAGAGGGACATCTGCTGCAGGTTAGACGTCTGGTTTAGGCACTATGTAGGACTTTCTAAAATGTCTTCCTATCAACAAATATCTAAATTGATAGCCAAATTTCAATCCACTTTCTTTTATCAGGTTTCTGGATAAATATAAGGTCATTAATTGCTTGAATAAAGAAATAATTAGAAATGTGAATGTGATTTATCCCTAGATGTGAAACCACATTCTTACCTTCCTTCTGGCAAATCACTTTGAGAAGATTGCTTTAGGTGTGTCTGCAAAATGCAACATAAATGGAACATACATGGACCCTGGAAAAACGCATGCTGGCGTGCACTTTCCCGAACAATTCCTGTGCCCAGTTTAGGAGTTAGTGTTAGTCAGGAACCATTCCCAATGGGCAAAACATGCACGTGACTATCCTGTTTTGAAGAATAGAAGGGTCAAGCATGGATCATTATCTGGCTACAAGCCCCAATGCCAGAGAACAGTCCCAGGCATGTTTAACCTGGTATTTTATTTAGCCATTTAATGCTTTGGCTGAGGATAGTTAACAGTTTTGAAGAACAGGAAAGTTCTTTCTTCACAGGTAGCAGTTTTTAAAGGCCTGGGCCCAAGAGGCTTCTTCAACATACATTATATAAATAAGCATATCTCTGTCTTAAATCTTCTTTTCACTGGTAAGTTCATGAAAAATGGAATGGCAAGGTATCTAAAGCATGTTATGATATTCTCAAAAATTTTTTTAATGCTTACAAGTATGACTTTCAGCTGAATACAACAACTCTTAAGGCCAATTTTTAACTTCTGTCTTTTGCCAGAAGATGAATGTCCACATTGATTTGCTGGCCTGTGAAGCTCTGTATTGATTTATCTTTACTTCTTAAGAAGGGGAGAAAGAAAAAAAAAGCCTGAATATTTTTGTATTTCTGTCTTAAAATTTTCCATAGTGGGCCTCAACAGCAGTCTTGTAGGAAATTGAACAGTATTTCTTATGTGGCTAACATGACAGTAAGTTGTTCTCCCAGTGCCTAGACAAACTAAGACAATTGAGAGGATAGAGTTATGTAACACTTAAATTAAGGAGGAAAAAAAAAAGAAGAAAAATTTTGGGAAATCACAGCAGTTGTATCAGGAATGATACCTGCTTCCTTTCTGAAGTTCAGCAATGGTGAGAAAAGAGCCTAAAGAACATCGTTGGCCGGATTTCATATTACTTCCAACGACAGGGTGCAACTGATCATTTATCTTCCTTAAAAAATCTACTGTTCCTAGGTATGTTTTTATGGCCCTGATGTAACAATATTGGGACAGTCTACTTGTCCAGCAGTCTATCACTGGCCTTTTCTCAATTATATAATGTGTCTTATTATTATGTATGTTTTATAATCTAAATTACATATTTTAATTGTCTTTATTTTAACTTTATCCAGAATCCCTAGAGCTTTGCATAATCAAGAGCTTACTTTAACATTCAAATGAAAGTACCAGTTTTGTCTTCTTTCATTTTCTCTCCACAGAAATATTATTATACATTTTAATATATATGCCTGCCATAGAATTTGTATTGTGTACAAACAGAAGCTCATTCTTAACATGGTAGAGATAATGCAAGTTTGTCACTTAAAATGAAAAAGTACTATTTAATTTCATATTAAAATCTTGTTAATAATTAAGATAAGTAATTAGAAGAAGAAAAAAGTATTACCTCCATCTGGCTTACCAGGAAAAATAAACAAAAATCAGTAATCTCTACGAAGTTGTAAATTAAAAGCAAGTAACCATACAAATATTTGGCTCCTCAGTCTACAGGCTTCCTTGGCTTTTTATTTAACCTGTACCACTGAAGGTTTCATATTTGGGTTGCTTACTTTTCACAGTGAATATTCCCCAGTCAACCAGTACATGGTGCTATTATTTGTTCCTGTGAACTAAAGGCAATGCAAAGAACATAACTTTGTATTACTTGTCATACAGCATACATTATTAAATTCTTCCTAATCATTGTGTGGTACAGCCTTAACACCAGATTCTAAATAATTTGAGTACTTAAATTTAGGATGATAGCTAATGATTGTGTTACTGTATTCAGATAACAAGCTCCCACTTTTTATAGCAAAGTTATTTTCAATTATTGAGAGAGTACATAAAATATACAATCATAATTTTTAAAATTATTTTACTGATGTGTCCTATTTATTTAAAAAATCTAGCTAGAAGTACTGTAATACAGGTAGTATACATACCTGTAAATAACTAAGAGGTAAACACAATGCACAGTGTTTGTGCATCACATAACAACTTAAAATGACAGGTACCTGAATGTTATACTGGTCCTTAAAGAGACAGAAATGGTAAAAACCAATGCATTTTTCATTCATTCTACAGAAAAAAAAATCAAATTACAACAATTACATCTAAGAAAACATTGGTGCCAGGTGTATTTTTACTCCAGCATTACATGCTGTGCATAATTTACGCAGCTGAATAACAACATGTAGCAGTCAGGGAAGTTAACGTCAGAGTGGGGAAGGCAAAGAGGTCCCTTCTTTACTTTCAGCAGTGTACTCACAACTATTATCTTTCCATTTAGAAAGCTTATCTCAGTACACAGGAGTAGCAGTTGAAAACAGCAGCAAGAGACATACCTACAGCTTTCCATATATTTTGTGAAAATTGCTTGAGAAATGTTTTAAAACCAGTACTCTCTACATTAAGATCTTGATATCCTTCCTTTTGGATTAAGATTTACTTTGAAGAACAAGAAATGAGTCTGAGAATAACAGACTGTATAAATAGCTTCAATTTATGGGAACCTAGTCATTTGTTTTGGGCAAAAGATGCATTCACCCTTGACATCAAAGGGAGTAGGATTAGGTTCCAAAGCTTTACCCTGAAACTTGCAGTTCATTTTCTGGACTACATAGGTGTGGATTTGTCAGGGGAATTCAGAGAGCTCTGCCCTTCTCCACACTGCGACCAGCTTTGTTCATGCAGTGTATGCTCCTTAGTGTGCTACAGTCATGGTCGCATGGCTCCATAGCTCCTCCCATACAGATTAGGACTATCCCCACCCCATGACTAAGGCCTGGAACAGAAATAAGGTTTAAAGGTTTTTACACTAGTTTTCAGGTAATCTGAAATACTTGATTTATCACTTTTTCTGGTCATTTCAGGCGTAATGAGATTAATCCTGGGCATACCAAAGTATTTTTAGGAATATAGTGAACCTCCATTCTGCAATAGATTGCTGTAAGTGAGTTTTTGAAGAAGACTACCACTTGTCTGAATGCAGAATTTGATCTTTCATTTTAAAAAGTGAATTACAGTAATATCCAATGGAATAAAAAATTTTTAATTTCCCTTAAGGGAAATAAAGTCCTGATTTGCCCATATATGTTACACACCACCTTCTGAAAGAAGTAAAAATCTAAGAATGATTAGAACATTCTCTTGTGCAGGTAATACAGCATAATATTCAAGTAAAATAGCTTTTCCTACAAGTTCTTTTAGTTGAATGGTATTTTAAAATCATGAAATGGTCTAGTGGTAGTCTCACTGAAACCATAATCAAATAGGTGTTGTGCCTGACCATGATGTTGGTAAAGTTTAAAATATATTTGGCATTTGAAAATTAAAATTTCAGTGTTCTCTTTTTAATTTACATATTAATTCACCAACTAAGAAAAAAATAATTATATAAGTAAATAACTGAAATCACAGAAAGACTCCATCAACATGAATTGGTAACAATCATTTAGAAGTAGATTGAAATAGTATTCCTGAACTTTGTAATTTTAGAATTATATTTTCTTGAGAATTCATAGATGTATAAGTAAACATCTATATGGTACGTGAACTCCAGATAGGGAGTTCATTAAATTATATTTTATTACCAAGAGAAGGTATATAGTTTTCCCCTTGAGTTACAGAGTTGCAATGTATTAAATTAAGTGCAAAGACTTAAGGACACACTTCACTTGCAACACCAATTATTCCCCTTTATTTCAAATGGATGACTTCCAGTTATAAATGCATAAACGATTATAGGATTGGGACCTTTTATATTAACTTGAAACAGAGGTCTGTAATACATTTTTTTCAGAACTCAGTTTACTCTGTCTCTGTTAATATGAGCCATTAGATAATAGTATTTCCACTACTGAATTACCGTATTCTCCAGTGCCATCTTCATTTCTGTACTTTTAAACAAAAGCACATACACTTATAAACCAAACTTTGATTCATCCAAATTACGAATTTTGTAGTAGTTTAGGCTTGAGAGAGGCATTTGAAATCCGTATTAAAGACAGAGCACTATTCAAAAAATCCTTTCCATTGGAAAGATTCAAATGCATTGGTGTACGGTTTTATCCCTTTGTGCAAATAACATTCATCCAGCGCTGAAAGGGTGTGTTTATATGTCACAGGGTATTTACAGCTGTGTCCAGCTGATTCCTGAAGTCGACAGACAAGCAATGCTTCCTCTAGAAATGAAAGGATTTTTGTCCAAGTACTGAGCAGCAAAACGACATTAAGTGAGTACTAAAAGACATAGTTAATTAATGGGATATAAATGCTTCTTCATTATTATCCTGTGCTATGATTATTCAGTTTTACCTGTCCAGAGGAACACCAGAGAGTCTTTCAGATTAGAACATTCTCTTTTCCAAACACTCGTTCACAACACACAATTAAAATATTTCCAGTAAATCAGGTGGCGGTGGAGCATCAGCCTCCAGCGAAGGACATTTCACCTGAACATCAGTATTTTCCCCAGTGCTCGTCCAAAAAGGTTGTTTTTGAAAGCCACTCCCGTTCGGTATGTCCATCTTCAAATCCCTCGCCCTGGCAATGCTTTGAGCAGCGGGTGTTTCGGTTCCTGAGGCGCGGCCTCTCACATCCACAGAAAGGGCAAGAGCGGCGACAGTAGCTCCAGTGAGTGTCCCACCCGCAGGGGCTGCCGCCTTTGAGGGTTCAGTGTAAGGACCCTCAGTGTAAGGTCTGCCTCCTGCGAGGCAGCATTTTGCAGTCCTTCTCCTCGTCCTCCCCACCATGCTTAGACAGGACAGAAAATAAACACCGAAACGCGTATTCTTTTCCCAACGATCCTTTCTTCACAAATCCTCAACGCAGGCTTAAGCGTAAACTTCGGTCTCGTTCCGCACACCAAAAGGAGGGGGAGGGGGAAAGCAAAACAAGAAAAAAGAAGAAAGAGAAAGTCGTGCCGCAGCCGGAGGGGGGTGTGGAAGGGAGAGGACCTACGCAGGGGAGACTGCCGGGAGAGGCGAGGCAAGAGAGCCCCTCCAGCTGCAGCGGCGGAAGCAGCGCTGGTGGAGCGAGGGAGCGATCGGGTGAGGGGGAGGCTGCTGGTGTTTGGCGCCGGTGGAGGGAGTCATTCCTGCCGCTGCACTTCCGGTCGGCATTTTGTTCGGAGAGGGAGCGAGAGAGACACATACAGGATCCTTCCCCCTCCTCCTTCTCGCCCTTCTCTCCCCCTGCCCCCCCGCTCGGTACCGACTCACCGTGCCTAGGCCGCCCCTCCCCGCCCTGCTGCGCTCGCACTCTCGGAGGGAGCGGCGGCGGCGGCGGCCCCTTGGCAGCGCTGCCCCTCGGCCACCTCCCGGTCTCCCCGGCTCGGAGCGCGGCTCGGAACCGGTTCGGCGCGGCCCGGCCCGTGTTGATGTTGTGAAGCAGGCTCGGGGGGAAGGGATTTGCCTCGGCCGCACACCCCCCGCTCTACATGTTCGCTGCACTGAGGAGGAGACGGAAGAGGAGCCAGCCCCCCTCCCGGCCCGGATTATTGTTGTTATATTATCTCCCCTCCTCCTCCTGCTCCGCGGCGGCGGCGGCGGCCCAGCGGCGGCGGCGGCTCCTCTGAGGAGGGAGGGGGGCGGATTTCTTTCCCCCTCTGTCGGATTCTCGTTGGATTCAGACGCCGATTTGCTCAGGTAATCCCCCCTCCTTGTCTCCCCTTCCCCTCCCTGCCCTCTCCAGCAGCGGGCCGGGCCTCTCAGCCCAGCGGCCCAGCACTGCCGGGAGCAGAGGGGATTAGCTGTTATCCGGGGTAGAGGGGAGTAAGTGGCAACCGGAGGTGTTTATTTCGCAGCCCCCCTTCCTGCTCGGTCGGGTCTGGCGGAGGAGGTTGGTTCCTGCCGGGCTGCCGGGAGGCCCAGGCCCGGCGGAGGGCGCAGGCCCGCCGGCCAGCGCCTTTACTCCAGCTCGGGGATTAGAAAGGCGAAGCGGCTGCTCAGTGACAGGCCTCAACCCGAAAAGACCAGGAGGAGGAGGAGGAAACAATACAATTAGTCGCAAATGTGCACTGATCCTTTGCCATATTTACAACTTCACCTAGGGCAGGGAAGGAAGGTCCCAGCGCAGACAGCCCTCTGAAGTGGGCCAGGAGAAAGTGGAGGAATAGGGGAGGAGAAACAATGTAAATACTCAGGAACAAAAATGCCACCTCTCTTTGCTGTTACCTTCTCCTTCCAACTGTGTTCTGAACATTAAAAAGTTTGAATGCTTTTGGTTTTATAAACTGCAGACGTTTAATCTCTAAATAATATTATTGATTAGTGTGTTAACGACTTAGTAAATTTATAGTATAAAATAGTGCTTGAGGGATGATTGACACAATACGGACACCTGCAGACCCAGGAAATACAGATAGGCAAGCATATTGTATCAGGTACTCCACACAATCTTGGTGTCTGTGTGCTGTATATGTTACAGGAATATATGTTAAAAGAAGAAATAGCATTTTCTTCTTCTAACAAACAGAAAACAGGCAATGGATCGTGTGTAAAGTGCTGCATTTATGACATTTAAGGGGCTATGGTGAAGATGAGATCTTAATCAAAATATTTGAGAATCAAATATAAATTTATTTAAGTGAAATGTGAGAAATGCTTAAAAAGTGCCATCTTTTCTTGTCAGGACATATCACTTTGAGATCCTGAGGTTGTTGTTGGTTGTTTGTGTCCATGGTGTTTGAAAATGTAATTAGGTGTCATTTTTACAGGTCAAATGTATTTTGAAAATGACTGTTTGTTAGTCTCAGGTCTTTGTAAATAAATGATAGCTGATTTACAATAAAGTAAATCTTGGACTTATAAGTGGTAGAGTTGTAAGTGTTGCTAAAAACTCAGGCAGATTTAAAACAAACACCCTGTGAACTAATAAAAATACTTCTACAGAAATGACATAGTTGCAGGAAATTTTAAGATGCAGAGTTTTCCTCCTTGTAGAAAGGAATTTTGTAAGTGGCAAATGAGTATTGACATTACATAATTTGTTAAATTTTCAGCACGTTTTTTAGTTGTTCAGGTAGATTTGTTGTTATAATACACGGTTACTGTATCTAATAGAGTAACTTTCTGGTGCATCGTGTTCAGAGTCTTATAAATAAAACTCTGCTGTCCTGCCTCCCGCGTGCCGTGGTACATGTTTAAAAGGGTGAAGTTAATATAGCTGTCACGTAGAAGGCGTGTTTTTAATGCTGTAAATCCGTGTAGTAGTCAGTAGCGTGTCCGTGATTTGTATTGGTCAGGGAGCAGTTTGAATTTTAAAAAGCCAGAAGATCCTGCTGAGCCCCAATCCCGGCCTCCCTTCCTCCCACTAATCTCCCATTCCTGTCTTTGTGCTGCCTGGTCCTGTTAGACACTGTTTGCAACAGGGCCTCAGGCCTGCGTGCGTGGAGAGGAACCATTTACAGTTCGAAAAAGCAGCTTTTTATTTTTAAACTTTGTGAAATGCAGAGGGAGCCACTAGTCGTCTCTAACTGTCCCCACCTCGGTGTGTAACAGCGGAATTGCTGTTTGCTTTTGGCCCGTAGCGTGCGAGGAGGCCGAGTGTAACTCTGCTTCACAGGAAAGAAAGGACTGTGCAGAAGTAGTTGTAATTCTTGGGTAGTTTTCATCATCAAGAAGCGACATTATAGCCCTAGCGTTTCTTTCGTCTCTGTTTCAGGCAGCTGCCGTTCTAAGAAGAATGTGTTTGTTGAGCTAACAGTAGTGAACTTTTCTGACGGATTTTTCATTTAAGGAGGTTTGCTTTAAATATTCTAGATATGAGCAGGAAATGAGCTACTGGAGTTACACAGTTCCTGTCAAATTTATCTTGCCAGGGTTGTGTGGTTGTGTTTACAGCACTTTTTTTTTTCTTTTTCCTTTTTTTTTTCTTTTTTTTTTAAATTGGAAGGGATGCACTTTTTTGGAATGAAAAATACATGTATTTATAAAGGGAAATATAGGATGTTGTCTATTTTTATTTGTAATGAGTTTTTTGGGTTTGTTCTTGTGAGCCATATGGGGTTAATCTTGAATTAGTTACTTTATCGCAGTTTATATAGTTGTACAGAAATATTTAAAGTTGAAATATTTATAAGAGAACTTATTTTTCTTTTGGGTTGCATGTTTTAGCATATTTCAGAGTGTGTGTGTGTGTGTAGAAGAGCAGGCCTGTGGCTCTTTCATACTACTTTTTCCCTGATGTTAGGAGCTTGTACTAGTCCAATGTTTATCACAACAGCTAGTTGCTTAAGGACAATGTATTTCTTTTACTGATGATATAGAAATACGAAATTAATTATTCTCAAAACATTAGTTGTAACAATTATTTTAACAAAAAGAGGGAAATGCTTCTTTCTGTTTTATTTTGTACTTTTGACTGTTTTGTACCTTTTGAATTTGCTTCCTCTGTACAGGTTTTTTTTTTTTTCCCTTGACTTCTTGAACATTTTACCTGAAGTTATTCCAACAAAAATCTGTTCCTGAGGTCTTTTGCTGTTGATTAAAGCTGGTTTTATACTTTTTAAAAGTAAGGACATAGGAACAGGCATACCAGTAAAATAATACATTTTTTAAAATTTGAAATGTTTAAGTTTTGATTTAGAAGCAACAGACAGGATCCGAGAAGCAAAACTATATCCCTAAGCCCTTTTGAAGATCCTTATTCTACATAAGAGCACAGGTACCCCTGTAAAATTTTATGCTTGAGAGTCCATGTACATAAATGTTCATACAACTCTTCTTGCAGAGTCAAGGCCATAGACAGTAATTTCCTTGGGACAGAACCTTTTCATTTGTTTGTGGTGTTGTGTTAGTGTGATTATTATGGTAATATAACTTTAATCCGAAGTTTTTAATGTATATAGTCCTCTACAATAGAAATAAACTATATTTTGGAGGATGCTAGATGAAAAATGCGACTTGGTTTGAGCTAGAGATCCTATTCCCATTTTTATGTCTTCAGTGGCAACTTGACTTTTATGTCTGTTATATTACAAAGTGTTAAACTGATTATATTGAATTTATATTAATATTTCATAAAAATTGCCCAAGAAATGTGAAGTTTCTGGATAACTGCTATAACTAGAGAGAAAAAAATGTACTTCTGTCCTGAATATCTCGACCTAGGAAAGAAATCAAGTCTTCAAATTCACAACTTTTTGATTTCCAGAAATTATGTTAGAGGAGTGTGTAATATTCATGAATGTATATAATTTGGATAACAACTATGGGCATACTTAATCAGAAAAATATGAGTAGTGATAGCTTTAGAATTTGGTGACTGGTATGAGGTGGGTCATCCAGCATTAGGGTGGCTATTTAGTGTCAGAAAACAGTAGGACTGTTTAACATTTGAAAGAATGGCCATTTCAATATCATACCCCTTACTTTTGGTCTTGTTTTCATTTGCCTTTATTAGAAGTAGTACGGGTTAGGTTAGCTTCTGATTTAGGAACAACAGCAGTAATGAGCACTCAGTTGCAGAAAGATACATGCAAGAAAATGCTTAAAATAGGTGATACCTGTGTATTGTTGCTAATAACGCTGTACAATAATGATCCCTTTTAATAGTAAAAAAGGAAGTACTCTTGAAATAACAATTGTTAAGCCCTTGTTTTCTTAAAGTCTTTACTATAATTAATCTACATTTGTATTTTATTTTCTTTGTGTTACAAACATACTTCTTAGTAGCTGATCCTGAACCCCAAAGCATGTGTGAAAGAAGTGCTTTACAGTGACATCTGTGACACCCCATGAGTAAGGAAACTGTGTTTGAGGAGATTGTGCAGGACCTGTGATTTGCGTCTCACTTCCTGTCCCTGTTAGCCATGGAAAATCTCCCCAGCAAAAGGGAAGGCAGAAACGATTTTGGCCCAACTGTATGTGGAAACTAAGAGGGATTCCAGTCAGATTGAACATGGTTGTTGATACTGTATTTGAAGGTGATTGCCTGGTCTACACAAGTAACTTTAAAAGAATATAAATATCCAAGACCAGTTTTCACGTTGAAGCTGTAAAAAATTCCAGAAAAAGTTAATTTTTATGGCCTTTAGAGTTTGTACCAGTTTTAAGTATAAGTAATCAGAGATCTCAGATTTTTTATATGAGTAGATAATTAAATTTTTCATTTTATTGCTGTGGTTTGATTTGAAACACTTTGTAGCAGTGTGTATGTGTAGACCTGCAGTGCATTTTAGAGGAACAGCGTCAAAGTAAGGGGATCAGACAAGGAAACAGCAGATTGAGGAGCTGGGCCTTTAACTGCACCATTGTATTCGACCCTCGCAGCCCCAGTTCAGTGCCTCGTACAGGGCATGGGAAATGCCAGCTGACCACTATACTCTTATAATCTAGTTTATATACTTATCATTCAGTGTGTAGCCTGCTGCCTTATTACCTGCTGTGTACATCCCAGTCTTTCAGGAAGACTGAAGTGTTTTCATATTTTAATTTGTAGAGTTATCTCAAAATGAAGTGCTTTGCAAACATTAGAGAGCTTTGGTTTTGCACATCTGTAAAATACTATTTCAATTTTATAGATGAAAGACTGAAACTGAATCAAAATAGTTTAAAAAGCTTATAAATCTTGTCTATTGTGACATACATGCTTTACTCTTCAGATTTTTAAAGTTACTATACAGCACTAAGGAAGTTAATAACATTGTTTTTGTTGACGTTATTTGTGGTCATGTGTGTTCTACATTTTGACATGTTAGACTCATTGTTTCTCCTCCTGAAGCTCTAAAAAGTATAGAATGGGTTTTCACTGAGGGCCTTAAACATCTATTATATTTCAACTCTTTTGATCATGCCAACAATTGGAAAAGAACAGACTTCCTGCCAGAGAACCTAAAAATGAATCACCATCTATCTCTTATTTATCAGGGAGAACTGAGAACGGGACTAGATCGTAACCCAAATCCCGCAAGTAATTAAACGTTGTGGCTACAATATTGAACTCAGAGATACAAAATGTTACTGTTACTCTCTAGGATTGCTAGTTTCTGTTCGAAGGTATCCTAAGCATTGGGGTTTGACTCTTGGGGATGAGCTTCTGGCTCTTGACCTGATGATAATTGTTGCAGTTGATGTAGGCTGCTTGAATGTCCACCTCTGCACCCAGTGGTCACACCACTGCGATGTCAGCCAGTTGCCAAGCTCCTCTAAGACTGTTAGGGAAGCAAAGCTGTTCTGAGGTGTAATAAGTGCGTTCCTAGCCAGAAAATTGCTTTGGGCATGCAGGAAGTCCAGGCCCAAATGCGTAATTTGTATCAGGCAGAGAATTTCTTGAACTTTTTTCTTCCCCTATGGCTTTTTATATCATATGCTCAAGGCATGGCTCAAGGCCTGTGAGTACATTATGGAACAAGCAGAGTAAGTAGCACTTTAGTCTTATTAACGTCTTTCCTTTCTATCTTTACTTGTGAAGGTTTTCTGTGAGAGTATGTTTGTGCAGGTTTTTTGTTAATTTGTTTCGGTTTTTCTGGTTTTGGTTTTGATTTCTTTTTAAGAAGAGTTGATTTTCATAAATGTCAGTTCTTGGCAAAAGATGTCTTGAATAAGAAACTTTTCAATGAATTGGTTTTATCAACTGTGTTTTATTCAAATTTCTTAGTAGGAAAGTGTTACATCCCACATAAGGCACCTTCTACTTTTTAAGTTTGTGTTTCATGATATACGTCATGTGCCATAAATGGGGCAGTGATGCTGTGAATGACAAGAAATGGTATATGATCATTTAATGAATAACTATCACAACACACAAAGGACTAAAATGTAGATATAAGCAACCATAATTCTGACATTTCATAATACTTTGATACTTGTTTTTGTAGTACTAACCTTTTTTCTCTCTTTTTTCCCCCCAAGCTGACTGAATAACAAACATGCGTTTGTGATAATGCAATCTCTATCTCTCATGTTTGAACTCAGCCTTTCCTCTATGTTGACCAGGTGCTCAGAAAGGATGAGGTTGCAAATACTCTGTCTCTGAAATTTTGTTTTCAAGTCTTATGACTTAATAAGACTGTCCCCTTTTTTTTCATGTTATTTCCCCTTCAGATGTGTTGCTTTCTCTTTTTCTTCAGATATGTTTTCTGGGTATTGAGGCTGGGAGGAAAAATGTAGAGGGCCCTCACAAGATGCTATGTACAGCAGCTGACTTAAAAAAATGGCTGTAGAAAAAATAAGCTGGAACCCGCTTTTTGTAGTCTAAAAGCTGGAAAAATTTTGATGAGATTCTAATGAGAATGTGGTGAGAACTTGTGGGGAGTTCTTTGTGAAGACCTAAAATCTTTGATTTTTTTTAAACTTTGGATTTTTTTGGTTTTTTTTCTGAAGGGAAAATTTAAAATCTGCTTGATGACATCATCAAGTATGCTAACTTTCTAGTTAAAACTAAGGTGATGTGATTGCTTTTTACTGTGTGGATGCTATATGTCCTTTTTTTTTTTTCTTCTGAAATAGTGGAAAATTGATTTTTTTTTTCTGCTAGCATGCTCAATAATGGTTGGTTCTTCTTGGCAGTTTCTTTTAAAAACTCATGTTGAGGCATAACCTGTAACAGAGCAAAATTTCATTTATCCTGTTAAAATTTGGCAGTTACAAGGATATGAAGCATTTCTTAACAGATTTACTGGCTGACTTTAAGAATGCAGGTATCTCCTTGCATGTAGGTAGGACTGGTAGTGTTCTCCTTCCTGCTTACTGACCTACTATTTAAAGGCAATGATTTTACTTCTGACTTTGCTGAACTTCAGTCATTTGAGCCAAAATCTTCCATGTTGAGTGAATGCCCTTTATCGACTTAGTCTCTGAATAATGTTTAACATTAACATAGTTCACTGGCTTCTAAGGGTCACAATAGAGAAAAAAATGTTTAAAAATTATTCCTTTTTTCCAAGCAATTGGAGCACCACTGTTTTTTGGGAAAAGGAGTCTAGAATTTCAGTGTAAGATGACTTTTTGAATTAAGAATGTGCATTTTATTGCCATTGAAAAAGCTTTCAAAAAATTGGCCAAATTATTAGTGTCTAAAAAATTCACTGACTTCCCTGATTGTAAGCACTATTGTTGAAAAATTTTGTATGCACATCAGAGCTTTCCTAGTAAGTTCTAAGCAGTGAGATGTGGTACAAACTCTTAGTTTTGTGGTGTCCATGCCCTGCTTATCCACAATACAGATTAATTTAAGTGTGTAAAAGACAAGAAGTGAAGTTGCAGATGGATGGAAGGGTGAACATATGGAGAAGGAGTGTGGTGGACTGGAACCAGACTTACACGGATGGGAAGGGAATGGAGTTTGAAGGGTAGGAATTGGGCGGAGGTAGGAGCTTTGAAGTTCTTTAGGAGCAGGGCCACTCCTTAAGATGATCAGCACATCTCCTATGAAGACAGTCTGAGGGAATTGGGATTGTTCAGCCGGAAGAAAAGAAGGCTCTGGGGAGAGACTTCATAGCACTTTTCAGTGTCTAAGTGGGGCATTTTGGGAAAGCTGGAGAGGGATCTTTTACAAGAGCATGTAGTCCTAGGACAACAAGGAATGGCTTTAAGATGACAGAGGGAAGGTTTAGATTAGGTTTTAGGAGGGAATTTTTTATTGTGAGAGTGGTGAGACACTTATATGTTGCCCAGAGAAATTGTAGCTGCCCCATTCCAAGAAGTGTTTGAGGCCAGGTTGGATGGGGTTAGTGGAAGGTGTTCTTGGCCATGGCATGGAAGATGACCTTTAAGGTTCCTTCCAACAGGAAGGAATCATTCTATTATTCTATGAAATAATGACTGAACTATGATGACTGGATAAAGGAGCTGGTGGGGCAGATACAAATGTCCTTAAGAAAGATAAAGGAAGAGCTGTGAAACAGCCTTATCAAGAAGCCAAGGCAAAAAGGTACTGTAGATTTGCTTGTACAGTCAAGGAAAGCAGTTCAGGGATGAGAATGGATGGGAAGTGTGTTCTGAGAGAGGCCAGAGAGGGAAAGGAGAAGAAATTGCCTGAGAAGCCAGAAGTACAAAACAAGGATTGGCTGGGCAAAGAAGCATTATTTCACACAGAGGAATTCATTGTTTGAATTGTCCTTTTTTTTTTTTTTTTTCCCCTAAACTGAGAAAATTACATAGTA
>VZTI01004324.1:524318-545758 GCA_013397865.1 Struthidea cinerea
AAAAAAAAAAAAAAAAAGCTCAGAAATTTGGATTACTTCTTGTGAGAGCAAATGATAGGAGATTCTGTAGTTCAGATTACCTGTGTAGGTACCTGGTACGTGTGCCACATTTGTGGTACTCTGTCATCCCTTTTTTCTGACAACGGGATGTCTATTTCATTGACTGTGTAAAATAAGTTGGACTGTGTTTTTTAATTTTTTTTTTTTTTAATACAACAGGTATATGAACGTCTCCTAGTATTTGCCTTAGATATTGTTGATTCTGCCTTGGGGAAAGGGATAAACTCTTGAGATTGCTTTCAGTCCTGTCTTTTGTGATTAAACATTTTGATTTCTCTTTGGTGTTCAGTGTATAGCCTTTCGCCTGAATTGATTAATGTCATGAAGCCCTGCTCCAGAGACAGAAGTCTTAATTTCCTCATAGGCTTTTCTGTGGTCTGTATTGGAATATTGTAAAGCTCCACAAGTGCTTATTTTTAAATGTTTTTGAGGGTAGTATGTAATCATGGAAGTTGAGTACTGAGATACAGAACTTGGTCTTTATTAACTTTGGAAGTCTAACTGGAACAAGTGTCCTTAACTTGCTTTTTTCTTTGCATCATGATTTGTATGATAATAGATCATACAAATAACAGATCTTGTTGATTTTGGTTACAAATGTGACTAATCAGTGCTTGTTCAAATTAGGCTTTGGAGCCTGTAGGATAAAAGGAACACAGAAATATTTACCATTGGTAATAAAAATAGAATGAGATTCCCAAGAGTGGCATTTTTCTGCTTCCTGCTATCTGATCTGAAGCAACTTTCCCTTCATATTTTCTTTGTTTTTACTTGGAGCTGAAGTGTCCTGTGTACAACAGACCTTACAGCCTTATGAATAGCTGCTGATTCATTTCCAGAGCAGATCACACCTGGAAGCTGGAGGAAGATTGGGCCTGGGGCTGTCAGGGAAGTGTTACACAATTACATAATCCAAGGACTGTGTCGGAATTCTTGGAGGCAAGGGACATTTATTAACTTTTGATTGACTTTGCAAAGACTTTCAGCCTAGGGATGTGGGATTTCCTGTAAAAGTCTAGAAACCTATGAGTTGATACTCAGAAAAAGTAATGTTGTAGTTTGATATCAACTTTTCAGTGCTGAGTGCTCTGTTTTAGAGGATGTTTTTAAAGTCATACCTTTAACATTTTTAAATGTGAGAGTTTTTTTATGCAGCTGTGCATTTAGTGTGATACATTTTTAAGCATTGTCTTGTAAAATAGCTGTTATAGTGCAATAAGTAAAATTTTCAATCTTGATTTCTACATCATAAAAAGGAATTGGAGTGACATCAAAGAGGGACTTTGTTGTGATATTGCTGTTGAAAAGGTCAGCCCTAGAATGTCAGTCAAAAGTTTGAGATGTGTGAGTGTGCAAAACGGAACTCAGCTCCTGTGCTGCTAAGTGAGGGATCCATATTGGTTAGTCAATAGAAAACACTGGAGAGATTTTTACATCCTGGAATTCAGTTTAAATCACTTTATTTGAAAATCATATTATCTCATTCAGGTTTTTTCCCTGTTCTAATTGATTTTCTTTGCACTGTGATGTAGTACTATTTCAACAGCAGGATAAGGGAATGCTCACTACCCCATGAAATATAGAGCCAGTTAAAGACCCTAAGAGATAGTGACAAATACATGTTTGAATACCCTGCTGCTGAGGAGGATTTCTGAATCTGTGTCTGATACCTTGAGCAAGTGTTCTATCTCTGTCCTGAGACTTTGAGTGAAGTGTTGGAGGCAGTGGCTAGTACGCAGTGCCAAGTAATCAGTTTTGTACGTTAGGCATGTTCAAAGCATCTGTATGACTGGGCTTTCCTACTCTGAAGATCTTGCCGGGGCTTACGTGTAAAACAGGTGTTGAGCTGCTTAGTTCTGACATACACTGAAGCAAAGTTGTAGGTGAACTTTTCTATTGATAAGTTAGGCAACTAATAGCTTAGAGAGTTGCAGGAGCACACTGTGCACTCTACAGTCACTATTATAAAAGATTATTTAGAGTTATGACTCTGCATATTTACTCACTGGAGTAATTCCCTCTGGCATTCTATCTAGTATGATGTAAAATTTAGTCATGTTATTTGCAAAAATAGATAATTATTTTTACCATGGAAAATATAATTAAAATATTTGAGGAATTGCAATAAAAATGGTACAGTTTAAAGACTGTTTTGTCTGTAATTCGCTAAATGTCATTACATGAACAAGCCATCATACTACTGGAAAGTAAACATTCTCAGTTTTCACATCATACTATAATTTTAGCCTGCAACCTGGAGAAAGAATAATGAGAGCCATTTATTTAATTTAGTGGCATATGAAATGCTTGTATAGAATTAGTGGACTTCATAATAGAAATTCTCTTTTTTTTTAAATGTTTGTGTTTAGTCCTGGCAAATCTTTTTTCTAGATTCAAAATGGACATATGATGTCATGAAATTAAGCAAATTCCTAATCATATTTTGATAAACAATTAGTAAAGTCTTATGAAAAGCTCTGTAGGTGGACTTCTGAGAATTCAACACAAGTCCTGATAATTGGAAGTTATTGCATGCTCAGTTACAGTGAACATTCAATTATGTATATGTAGCATGTGGCAATTGCACATAACTTGGATTAATTTAAACCCGTTTTGTTGCTGGCTAAGGAAGGTTAGATTAATTTGCATTTTTCATGGGCATTATGTACAGTTACTGAAAGTCAGCTGATGCACAGTTAACTAGAGACTGTAATCTATTTGGACTAATCAGTTTGCCTGAGTGTGGCTGACACTCCATGTAACCCTATGTAAAATTTGGGAGACAACAGTACTTATCTGAAACAAAAACATTTAAGGACTACTACCTGCACCTAATTATTGATACAGGTGTAAATTGCAACATGTGTTTTTGGAAGGACAAATAAAATGGGTGAAATCCTCATCGTAAAATACACAAATTTTGAAATTTGGATAGACGGTACCATAAAGCTTGTTACAGATGTAGCAGATAATTATTTTAAACAAGAACAGAAACATCAGTTTTATGATGATGATTACGTGCTTATACTATTTTGTAATGAATCAAACAAAAATTAGAAAATCAACATACTTTAGTTTTAAAGGTGACCCTATAGAAATAGCCTCAGTTACCAAAGACATTAAACTTACTGTACAGAACTTAGAAGTTTTATTTGCAAAATGACATTCACCTTGATAGGAAGAATTCGGTTTAGTTTCATGTGCGTGATTATGATGAATAAATATTCTGTAAATAAAGCTACATGCAGGTTCATTAATAATGCTTTGAAATTATACATTTGCAAATGGATTACTTTCAGTGGGTTTACACATGTATGATTACTTAAAATTGATATTAATATACTTGCTTCCTAAAATAAGAAATAACAAGGACCTTAATGTTAGGGTATTCACATACAATAAAATATTTATTTAATGAACTCAATGATTATAGTAGTACATAGTGGGTCCACAAAACACAAAATAGGTCTTTTTTTCTTTCAATAATACCTGATAATTTTTGGGCTAGATTTACCCGATTAAGGCTAACAATAGCTTTATGATCCTGATGTAGTTACTTAGAATTGTTCTGTGGTTAATTTGGTTTTTTCATAATCATTGTTTCATGAATCTTTGTAAGTTAAAGATGTTTGTATTTTGGGGGAATGGGGTGGGAGTGGGTTGTGGTCTGGAGTGCTAATTGCTGAAATGTAGTAGTGGGCTCCCACTTGTGATTGCTTTGCAATAACTTTCTGAACTCTGAACATAGTTTAATACATTCAGAACTAATTTAGCTTACTAACACACTTATCAGTGGTGTGTTAATTAGCATCAGATAACTTGAAAGTTTTGGGGTTTTTTTAATAAACATCTGTGTAAAATGCTTATGTATTTGCTTGGTAATAACTCAGGTACTTGTCCACTGAAAAAGCAGAGATTTGTCTTTGAGAATTCACCTTAAAATCTTTTAGAAATAAGAAGTACCTACTTGACAGTCAGTGTCTTAGAAAATGTAGAAGAGGATGTTTGTTGTGAGTAAACAGTAGGAATAATTAGCAGTGGGTGCAGCTCAAGTTCCTTGTAATATGAACCTGGAAGACACAAACGTAAGTAAATGTTGGATTATGTGAGATAGCAGTTTAGTACTATACGGAATACTACTGTCAGTATAAATTTGTGTCTCAGACACAAGTATTATCATGTGTGCCCAAACATGCAGACATTGATGTCAAACGTTTGGCCTGGGAAGGCCGCTTATGGTTCTACAGACTCTAATTTATGGTCTCTCATGGCAACTGTTAAAGAGAAACAAAGGATTATGAATTGAGATGTGTCCCAGGATCATATCTTGTGAGTTTAATGTGAAGGGTTTAATTTTTTCTGGACGTAAACAACCTGTTCACACAAGAACAGATCTTTACCTTGCTGCTAAGGTGCCTTTCTCTCAGTTGTGTGTTTACCCACAGCGATTGGTAAGTTAGTAATTATTCTACTGGGAAACAGGACAAAAACTCAGTAGTTTTATGGCCTGGACAAGTAGCTACCAATGGTTAGTGTGCCTGCATGTATGGGTGCCTTGGCATCCAAAATAGGGATGAAATAGTATTAGCTACTCTTTATTCCTACATCAGTGTGTATGTCATTTTTGATGCAAATCTGAGGTATTTGATGCCTGATCCATTTCAGATGCTTCTGGTTTCTCTTCAGAAGGCATGTGAGTGAAATTAGAAGGATATCATCCTTAGTTTTTGATGCTTCTGAATTGTTAGAATATTCTCAAAAAGATGTGTAGCTTCTGTGTCTCCTTTGTGCTAAAATAATGTTCAGTTTGGAAAAAAAACATATGGATTGTAGCAAAGCTGCAGAAAATTGAGAAAAAACTCCAAAATGAGCTTGTGACTTGTGAAACAATGTTAATGTTTCACCGTAGAAAGATTGAGCCATTGTTCTAAAAGGTGGGTGTTATCAACTGCATCTCAGGAAAGACTGTGAAGATCAGCTTTAGTCTTCCCTCAAAGGTACTGCCCTACAGATATATATTTCTAGCAGCGTTATGGTTTACATCTTACTTCGTACTTACTTATCTTCATTCATCAGTGATTTATGATCGGCAAACAACTGTAACTGTATTTGTCTTATAAGAGAGTGAACTGAAAAGCATAGCACACTTATTTTAGGATATTTTAAAATGTTTAGTTTTAAAGTAAGTAGAAGATACAGTGATAATAATTCAAGTTTGTGAGGTTTTAATTTTTTTTCAAGATAGGTAAAATTTAGCTCAGGGCTGGAGGTTTGTTCCCCATATGGGCCATTCATTTATGAGCTGAATGATGATCCTTGCAGATCTTCCAACTCAGAATATTCTGTGATTCTTTGTGACACTTCTAATTTAACTTACCTTATTTTAAAATCCACTCACTTCCTAGAAAAAGGGAAAATGTAATTGTGAGTTATTGTGGTTCAATAGGTTATGAAAATAAAGTGCTCAGCATCCAATTGTGTAAATTCTGTTAAAAAATTAAGCATGACTCACTAATCTAGTCTTCAGTTTATTCATTAATTTGATTATCTGCGTGGTCAATTATGATTATCCAATATCTGTAGCACATGGGCCATGGTTCACCTTTACCTTAGCAACAGCTGGAACAATAATGCTGTCTAAATTCTAGTCAAAAGTTTTGTATTGAAGCCTCAGTGAAACTGAGAGCTATAATTAGCCTTCTCTTCCACAGTAGTGAGGTTCAAACCTTTAAGAAGAGATGGTTGTAGTTTAGAATGAAGTACCTGGAGAATAAAGTACATAAAAGATAAAGAAGAACATCTGGGGGTTGTCAGGGATGGAAGGATTCAGTGTGGATTTTTGTGGTGTGACCCTGTGAGGACTAATTTAAGCTTCATGAAGGAGTGCTTGTGCCTTCCCCATATGCCCATCACATAATCCACTTGGCAGTGCAGCCAAGTGCACTTGGAACTGTGTCCCTGGCCTAAGACATTCTTCTTTTACTTTAGCTCATCTGTTTAGAAGTTAGAGATTTAGATATAGGATGCACATGGATTTTTATTTGATCAATTAAATGATACCTGCAACTCATAGAAATCAAGTTCACACATGGGAAAATGCGTATTTTGCTGTTTTGATCATTAATTGATGACCAACTTTCTCATATGGGAGGGTGTGACTTATTTATATAAATATGGAAAAAATATTTGCTGTATATTAATGAGTAAAGAAGCAGCAGCAATGCATTTATCCTCTCTCAGGTTTTACTAGTCATTTCTTTGAACAAGTATTGCTAAGAGCACTTTTTTCTTTCACATATTAATGGGTTTTTTGGCATGTTTTTTATTTGTCAACTTCATTAATTCCTTGCTTTTGTATGTGAGAGTTTGTATATGTGGCATAATTAGAATATACTTGCTGGAAAGGCCATGTGAATACTTTAGTAAGTGAAGTTGAAAACAGGCTTAGCTAAACCTATACCAAGCTGCTCTTACACTGAGACTTAGATTTCTGCATTTCTTTGATGTCAGTTTAAATATCTACTTTTTAGAAAAGTGTAGTCATTTTTCATTAGTAAGAGCTTGCTCATCTCTCTGTTTTCCCACCCTCCCCCACAATTTTGAAGTTGGCTATTTGATCACCAGTTCTCATAAGCCAGTGAAGAAGCCACATCATGAAAGACTGCTCGGGGGGTACAGGGAAATAAAAATCTTTCTTGTCCTGTTTTACTTTGGAGCATTGACAGAAGATACTGGTCGGGTGAAGTATGAATGAGGCTGGAGATTTGCAAGTATGTGACATGAACTAGATAGTCCCTTTCTCGCCTTGCAAAATATAAAGAAAATTATTTTGACATCAGTAAATTAGGTGGGTTTGTGGGAGAAAGCTTGATTTCTAAGGGAGCATTTGTTGTTGATTTGCAATGAATTTCATTGTTTGTTTTGTGGTATTGCAGTGCTTGATTAGAAGTATAAGTGATTTGGGAATACTGACTTTTAAAATATGTTGCTAAAATAGATCCTGAGAAATGTTTTGGCTGGTTGGAAGATATTACACATTTCAATATCATAGAACAGATAACTAACTCTGTCTGTGTCTTTAATTTTCTTTGCTTTTGGGGTAAAATGGATTAACATGTATGAATATGTTGTCTTGTATTAAGTTGTAGCAGTTAAATGATCTAGTGAGGACTTTCTCTCTGTATGGAATGTACAGTTTTTGATGAGACTCTGCTTTGAAGCAAAATAGAAACACTGTATAGCATCTCTGTTTTTTGGAAATCTTGCATCAGTAAAAGTCCTTAATCTGACTTTTGAAAACAACATAGTGATATTTGTGGGGAAAATTCAAATCAAAGTGTACTAGACGTGCAATTGTAGAATGTAATTGAAGTGTTTTATTTTAGAAGTACTGCAGAGTTATAAAGCTGAAACAACTAAGTTCTGTTATTTTAAATTAAAGTTTATTTCTAAGATGTGTCCACTTTGACATATGACAGTGTTCAGTGAAGCCCTCTAATTTAAAAAATTCTCATTGACTTAAATGGATAGGTGTTTGGAAAGAGCATAAATATTTTCTCTCTACCCACTAAAGGTGAGGGAAGTGGGATTTTCACCAGTGTCTCCCCCCTGTACTTTATTTATAGGGGTCTCATATGCTGTAATGTGATGTGAATAATGTCCTAAAACTTCTGGTCATTAAATTCTTTCTGTTTTGTACATGTGTAAGTTAGTAGCTGTAAGATATCTTGTATGCTTCTTGTTTTTCCAGTTGTTTTCTAGAACCTATCACAGACCACTTCAGAGAACCTTAGACTGCTCTGAACTCATAGAGTATTTAAAATTTTTGTTAATTGTAATATTAAGATATTACAGGAGATACCAAGGACTTCGAGAGAAGGTTCAGTTGCCTTGTCACTAGCATGATTTTTTTCTTTTTATTTTTTTCCTTTTTTTTTTCCTCCCCACAAAAGGCTATTGCCTGTTTACCAGATGTGTTCTTGGAAGGTACAAGATGCAGAGAGTTAAGATGTCTGTGGTTCAGTTTGTTACCTCTCATCCATAATTCTGCCTGCTATATTTTTTTTTTGTCAGGTTCATATGACAGGACAATTATAATATGAACAACTTTTCTTATTCAGCTCCCCAGTTTTGAGTGTGCTACATTTAAATTTCCTTAAGCTAAAAAAAATACTCTGGGTGCAATGATTATATTAAGACCAGCTAGGTAAACTCTGGTAGTCAATGACGTCTAGCTGAATTTACTCCTGTACTATAAAATTGGTGGTTTAATTACACAAGTTTGACAGTATAGTACTGGGGAAGCATAAAGACTATTAATCCAAGCTTTTATGGATGATGCAAAATTAAGCCTCTCTTTTTAGAGCAAGGAGGATTGTTGGGAGTGACCATGCTTAGTCAGTGCACACCCTATCCTAAATTATAGAATAGGTACTTTGTTTATCAGAACAGCGATACTTTTTCCACAGTAGATAGTGAAGAAGCTTTGCAATTACTGACATTAAATGAGTCTATGAAACTAGTTTATTCAGAGCTGTTGAGTTGTAGTGAGAAGTAGTGGATGTACACGGCTCTGATCTTCTGACTCTCCAAAACTGAAAAAGGAAGGAAAAATGCTTTTATTCAAAAGTGGTGAATGAAACCTCGCTATCAAGTTTTATTTACCTTTTGTGGTAAGAGCCTCCTTAGCACTGCAATTTAATTTGTATCTGTTAAAAGGACGGTCTTTAAAAATGATTATATATCTGTGGTAATACTGTTGCATGCAGTCATTACGTATTGACTGAAGAGTCCTTTCTAGATTACATGTCTTTTCCTTCCCATGTTTTGTGTTTGAGGTGGAAAATACAGAGTTTTACATTTGTTTTAAATCATTTGTCATATGCAGGAGTTTAACTGTGAAAAACACTAACAAAATCTGAAATCCTCTAATAATTTTCTAGTTTCACAGTGGTTCTTCTCTTAGACCTCATTTTGATATTGCTTGTCCAGCCACCCTTGTAACTACAGCTTTAGTTTACTCAAACTAAAAAAGATTTATAATTTAGGTCCTGTTACTGGGAAGTGTTACTGGCCAGCAATTTTTTGATTGGCTTGGTATCATTAATCTTGCTTGTATTATCTGTCTGAGTGTATGCCTGTGTATAAGACAAAGAGAACTAACAAATGTATAATTTGAAAACCAGTTTGAGTACCAGGCAGTCAAAAAAACCCAGGCAGTCAAACTGTGACTCTTAACAAAAAATGTATTGATTCCTAAAAAACAGCCTTTCAGAATATTTGATTATTTCACTACCATGATGTCAGTTGCCTTTCAGTCTGTTTTCTGAAACAATGGAGGACATGCATTGCTGTTTTGGAAATTACTTTATTATTTTTCATAAGGATTTGTCTATCCAACTGACCATACTAAACCAGTGAGAAACATACTATGAGACCATATCTTAATATTAATGGTAATCACTCTTCTCAGTACTTAAAGTTATCTCTGAGTTTAATTCCTTAGCTTTTCAAGTTCTTAGCTTGAAGAGTGTGGAAAACATGGTAAAATGATGTAGAAGGTGGTATGACTAAAAAAGGAAAAAAAAACTTTTTAAAAACTTTGCAACTTTTAAATTTTCCAGTACTTTCAGCAGAGAGTCTTTCTGGCTGGTCAGGTGTCATACCCAGCTTAGAATCACAGAATTGTTTTGGTTGGAAAAGACATCTTAGATGAAGACCAGCTGTAGATCATTGAGTTCAACCATTCCACAGCTTACACAACTTGTGTCTATTGATGCTTGAAATGATTAATTAATTGTTAATTAAAGTATTAAGAAACAAATTGTTAAGAAACACCTTTTCTAACTACTGCTTGAGAGATCTTGGTTGCATTGTAGCAGAAATGTTGACAGTAAGAAAATGTTTTTGAAGTTAACCACTAGAATAGTTATACACTGTTTTGACATGCAAACTGGTATTTTGAAGAATGTGTTATTACACTCTGTTGGTTAGGCCTTGCTTTAACCATATATTTTGCATTTAACTTTGGATTTTCTGTGTGCTAAATAGGTTTCACTAACTTCCTGTGTAAGGTTATATGTTTAAAAAAGTCTTATGTTAAGAGCTGGAAATAACTACATGCAATTTAGTGGTCAAATGCTTCTCCCTGTTCACCACATCTTGTATTGATCAGGCATCTCTGCCTGCCACCCTTTAAAACTCAAGATAACTTTCTGCTCCTTTACAGGCCAGTGAACACATCTGCAGGATCCATAAATATTCCTGGGAAATACTGCTGCTGAATCTCAGGCTTTACTTGCCCCTTCATTGAAGTACTACTTAATTTCTAGTATTTACTAGTGCTGTTGTTTGTGACTCATGAATCATCTTGGGTCATTAAGCTTTTTGAAGAGGATTACTTGACAGTGTTGGAGTTGGTGCCAAAATATTCCTGAGGTTTTACACAGAAGATGTGAATGCTTTAGAAGGCCTGTATTCTTAATTTGGAGTTTGGAGGTCGGGCTGTCCACAGAGTAGAATTCAAGTTACAGAAGAGCTTGCCCTTAATATTTGAAATAAGAACCTGTATAAAATGAGTCATTTTCAGTGAACAGTGAGGATTAAATTAAAGGTATGCCATATATTCACCTACACAATGTTGCGTGATGGGTTGAATATCTACATATATACATAGAGGTTTCAGACCTCAACTGTGAGTTGTTTTCAGTCAGTTTATTCAGTAGACCAAAACCACCTTCAAATGAACTGTTAGGGTTTACTTGGCAAGTGAAATATCACGTGGAGTTTGAGTTTATTCGCCAGAGAACAGCATGGGTAATTTTTCTACTGTATAAAAATAGAAATCATAATAATTTTGCTGACTTTCCAGTCTGCAGTAGTAGTAACTTGATTAAGTCTTAGGTGTTTTTCTCTAAAGTAGTACCAGTGAAAATGGCCAGAGGTTGCCAGGGTTGCTATGCTGCAACCAGTGTAAGGTAAAGTTTCATGGATTCTGCCGGACAATGTGGTAGAAATTCTTCAGTGACCTAGGTATATTTTAGTGATTATATGTCTTCATTTTAATTTGGATATAGTATATGGTGTTATTATGTGTGTATAAATACATGTATATTGTCAGATATGTGGGGACAGTCAGGGTGTTTGACAGTTGCTGGACATTGGGGTGTGAGTATTTGAAGTGACCAATTTCCCCCTATAGACCAACTAACTATCAATAAGATAGTAGAAACAGGTGAAAACAGAAATTACCTGCTTTGGATCACTGCGTAGTCTCTGGAGTAGTTGAAGGTGAGAGGCCTTTCATCAGAGTAATTTTCCTCACTGATGATAAAGTTCCCATGACCTTTCTCTCTTTGTGTGGGTTTCGTTTCTTTATTTGGGGAGGTTGTTTGGTTTTGTTTTTCTTTGTAGTTTTTTGCCCCTATATATTTGGGTTCAGGTATACATCTCTGGTTTAAATTATTACTGTATAATATATAAGAATTTGGAAATATTGATAGATAGGACAGAAGAATTCAGTCAATCTGTGCTCTCAAACATTATGTCCTTTTCTCACCAGTGCTTCCACTGACACTGACATTGATGTACTATACTGCTGGTGTCCTGTCATGAGGTAGCAAAAGGAGCAGGATTAATCCTGGTTTTTCTTGGTGTTTATGTAGTAAATATTTCTCTTGACCTTTGCATGAAGCAGTGGGGACAGCATGGAAGGAAACCTGGCTAGTGAATACCACTGAGAGAAAAGGAAAGCAGTAAGAAGTAAAATAGCTGATTTTGAGAAAACAGGTTTGCAAAACAACATTTTGAAGAATTGCTGGTTACAACAGCAGTAGGAAAGGAGGTACATTTGTTTTTTCTTTAGAGGTTAGAAATATACAGAAAGAGGCAAAGGGAGATAAAGAAATGGTTAGCGCCTTTCTACTGTTTCTCAATCCAGCTCTTAATTGAATTAGAAAATTAAAATACAGATTTTTTTTCTTGAGTACCCCCTTTCAGATTAAGGTTAGGTCATCTCATTCTTACCCTCCTGTTTGTGTACTATATTGTCTTTTCTCATTGAAATGAATAATGAATTGGAGACAGTGCTGTGAGAGCAGTAGCTTTCGGTGGCAGTCAATTCAGCTGTTACATGGAACTTCATCCTCTGCTTTGTCAGCACCTCACTCAGCATCTCCCATTCTCAGGTTGTCCTGCATTTATTGTTTTATATGTTAATTTCTGTTTACTCTTCCTGTTTCTTGATGTGTTAATTTACAGAAGGCCATGGGACTAACTTTTGTCAACTGATCATGTTATTTCTTGCTCCATTTTTTCTATTTATGTACACAATACAGTAAACTGTTTAAATTCTTTTAGATTGCGAACAGTCTAAATTTTAAATATATTAATAATTCTGAAGTGATTCAGATTCCTGCTTCCATGTTTTTAATCTAAACCTACAATACAAAATTTTTAGAAAATTGCCATACTAATGCAAAAGTAAATGAAACTGAAATCTTCCTGATGTGTAAAACACGTTTTCTAGGCCTAAACTTCCATTGTCAAAGTACGACAGCATAATGTTTTTTGTATATTGACAGAGGCTTGTTTGCACTTTTGCTATGTTTCTGTTGCAAAGCTGCAGGAAGTCAGCAATGGCCATAGCTCAGCTGGTGCACAGCAGCCTGAAGAAGAGACCTAAGCCAGAATATTGGCAATATGAACTCATTCAGCAATTCATCAGGAAAACAATCAAGTCCATACATGAAATAAGTAGTTTTCAAAAGTGGAGTAGCTCATTACCTCAGCTATATGGCTGCCTTCTAAACCAAAAGTTGCAATAACTTCTCACTCTCAGGAAAGGTGGGATAATTTGTGGATAAATAAAGTAGGTAAATACAGTTACGTTTACAAGTTTATGTAAATAGTTGTCATGGTTAACTCTACCCCAGCTGAAACCAGCACCTTAGTGTATACAAGTTGTACCTTTTTCAGGATAATCAGCAAGTGTTCTGTGCTTTTTAAGGAGAATATTGTTCAAAAAAGATATCGGGGTGGAGAACGCAAAGGACTTGTGATGTATCTAGGAAATATACTTTGTACACAGAAGACAGAACAAAGCATTCAAAGCATTTGACTGTTAGTATGAAAGCAGCAAACGATAGAGGAGGCTGGCCTTATTGACAGTGTGGAGGAGGTGGAATGAAATGTGGTGTGAGACAAAGCATGTAAGTGATACGGGAGAAACTGCAAAATCTTGCAGCTGTAACATTGTGGGGTGGATATGGAAGCTGGTTGAAGATAGAAGACAAAATGGTGGACTCAAAATGCCATGATGACAGTTGTAACAATGAATTATGCGGTGGGGAATGAAGACAAAATCAGTCTGAAAACAGAATGTAAATCGCACAATCAGCTAAAAAAAAAAAACCATGATAAAGTGTAGCAAGTGTGACAGAGGGCTACTGAGATGGTTAGGGGGCTGAAGCATGAAATTTAGAAGGAGAATCTGAGGTTTGGTTGCCGTGGTGAAAAGAAAGCTAAGAGAGGGATTGAAATGCTGTTTTTAACTGGCTAATAATGACCATTTATGTAGAGGGCAAGGCAGACTCCTCTGAGGTGCAAAACAAAAGAAGCAACAGTTGCTCTTGCAATAAGGGAAATGCTGACTGGGTTTAACTGGAGAAATTCACAGTGAATCTCCATTCCTGAAAGAATTCAGATTTTGACTGGGATGGCCCTTAGTAACCTGACATAACTTTGAGATCGCTCTTCCTTTGAGAAAAGGGTTGGTCCAGATGTCCCTCTAACAGTAAATAGGCTGATTTTGTGCCAACTTCTGTTTAGAATCATTGTCCATACTTGGTAGCAACAGGAGTTATTGAGAGAAAGCTTTGTTAAAATACTGGTCCGGTTCAGTCTTACTCGGATGATGTATTCAAGATAATCCAAGTGTGAATACAAAGTTTCATTTAAGCACAACATTTGGAGGTTACTCTCCTGTCTAAGATGAGTTATATGGTACCTCTTATGGATTTGATGGATCTAGATATTTCAGTTAGATTAAGATGTTTATATAAAAGGTAGCTTTTAAAATATAATTTCAAATTTCCAGATCTGATTTACTGTAATTGCTTATCCAGTTTTTTAAATTCTATTTTTAAATGATGAAAGAAAGAGTGGGAATCGTTGTACTAAAGTAATTTACCTAGAGGTGTTTCCTGCTGGGTGTTACTCAAAGCAATCATAATTAGAAGCTCAGTTTCTTCCTAATATTTTTATTCTTTATTTCCAGTTCCTATGGATGTACCTTTTTTGTAGATGGAGACTATTGTTATATCTTCAACTCAATGTTCTTTCACAGTAGTGATATTTAAAAAATGTAATTTAATATTTTCTAAAGAACATATATTTTACTTTAGCTACTGAAAAGTTATATGCCAGTTGAAAATTTAATTTTGTAGGTTAGTGCAAGAAGGAATGCACTGAAATGTAAAGCAGTGTTAGACATTAAAAGATAGTTATTAGGAAATAAGAGTTCTGGAATATGAATCCACAAGCTTTATAAAATAGTGACTTGTTAAAAAGCCACGAATAAAAAAAGAAGTTATCACTTGTGGATATAAAGTTGCTGTCTATCCTCAGCATATGGAAGGCTGGGAATACCTGTCAGGAAACATTTGATGACCTTTAGAGCTGCAGAAATACAGGTAGGATAAAATTCAAGTGCAAAGTGTTGGTACATTTAAAGATTCATTACTAGAATTTATGCTGTAAACAGACAGCTTTTCAGCATTGTATGTCAGAGGAAGCATAAGATCTATGTATATTAATGTTATTACAAAATACTTAGTCATCAGTAAAATGAGACTATTAAAAAGCATATGCAGTTTTTTTAGTCTATCAGAAAAGATATGTCTTTGTAGAAATATTCAAGTATCAGAGTATGTGCATTGACATTGGTGTGTGATTCTTTTGGGCTCAGGAAAATAAACAGATAGTGTCAAGTGTAGAGGATAGTAAGAAGGTTGGGAAAATTTATTTTATGCAAAAACTTATTTTTGCAACAGAGGGCTCTCAGCATAAGCTACAGTGCAGCTAAGCTAATTTAAACTAATTAGAACTAATTTGTTTACATGACTTCTGGGCTACAGCTGGCTTGTGTCCGACTAGCTCGGAGTGTTTACAAGTGGTACTCTTAATATTTGACCTATTCATGTATCAATTCCCAAGCCTTTTTTCTCTCTTATTCCATTTCTGAGCTTGGGACTATCTTTTGGGTTTTGGGGGGTTTTTTGGTCGTTTTTTTTAAAGTGATTCTACTGCTGTTAAATTTGTCAAGAGTATATACTGCTTTTGTTCTACAGCCCTGTCTTTAGGGGCTTGCAGAGGGGATGACACAGATGAGCTCTAAATTTTCTGGAAGGAGTCACATCTGGAAAGGAGAGGAGCTACCGGCCAAGAAGATGAAAGAAAAAGGGAACATAAACTGGGTGTCAATAATTCCAGTCTGGAAATTTATATGAAGCTCTAGAATGCAAACGAATGAGATACTGGAATTGCCTTCCAGTAAGAATGGTGAAGGCAAAATGTTTGTGAAATTACTAAATGCTTGAAGTACATTATGTGATGTAAATTATAATGGTCTGGACTTCATGATCAAGGGAAACTCTTCTTTCATAAGAAAACATTGTGTGAAAACTGTTTAATAATTTCTGATGTGAAAATATAAAATCTGTAAATAACAAAAATTACAAGAACCTGAATATTATATATACGGGACTAGTATATTTAGCCATATTCTCAGTAATGGAGTTACTGCTAGTTTTAGACTGTAGCTGTCTTTGAAAGGGAACTTAATATCGGATTTATTCAGGCGGCCTTCTAAATGTACACTGAATTTTTACATTGATAGGTAAAATTTCTGTTCTTCCGTGGTTTTTGTTTTCGTTTTTTTGTTTTTTTCTGTTGGGAATGTAGAGTCATTGGTACTACTAGAAGGTGAGATTAATTTGTCCCCCTCACTTCGCTCAGCTGAAATTTACTATTCATACGTAAATCCACTGGTGCTAATAGGATTAAGATTTCTGAGTATCTTAAGGTGGAAATGAAACAAACATTTATAATGTTGAGCTGTTTCCATTGAAGGATTTTGCAAGTATAATGCAGGACCAAAGAAGTGGTGTGTTTGAAAGGAAGAACCTGATTTGATGCTGCATTTGAAGGTGGACACTTAAAAAACAAATGCACTTGCTCTGCATGTTCCTTTTCTTTGAAATGAGTACATTTCAAAGAAATGATGTTGATTTGTAGTCAATGCTGCTGTCGGAGCTATTTTTTTGAGATAAGAGAATGGCACTGAATGTGCTATGTGATTCACAAAAAAATCCCATAGTTAAGACCCTGTTTTGGAAAGCTTGCTTTCTAAATGCATATTGTATTACTTAGTCTCTTTACCAAAACTATTTCTGTTGCTGAAGTGCATTTCTTTGTTTCAAAGTAATTGACTGTTTCATTTCTACTCTAAAACAGTTTTGCTCTGTCTTCATGTATACTCAGAGGGGACTTTTGTTCGTGAATGCTTTTGTGAATGACCATGTTTGATAAATTTTAGAAAAGAGTGTGGAAGGAATGAAGGAGGCTGAGTAGTTTTGTGTTCTGTTTCTGTATCTTAGCAGATGTGCCATCCCATTTCTGTACAAATTTGAAGAAAAATTGAGGCATCAACAGGTGAGTTTGCCTAGACCAAAAATCATGTAGCAAATGAATTGATAGTTAAAAAAAAAAGCAACCATGTTCTTTCTAGCCCTGTTTGCAGGCCCATGCATTTGCCATGATTTCAGTCCATATGCTTGGAGCCAAAGAACGAGTTGGTTGTGATAGAGAAGCTTGTATTGTACAAAAATCAGAGACCACGTGAGTTTAATCTACACCTTGAACTGCAGTCTTATAAACAATGGTGATGGACATGGTGATATATGTTCCCTTCTTTACCTAACAAGGTCAGTGATCCTTAACTGAGGAGAAAATACATTGCGAATTCCCCTATCCCAAGAACATAGTAAATAGAGTGAATAGCATTATGATACTTAGCTGTATCATTATTCTTTACTAGGTGTTAATATAATGAAATTTTAGAATCACTTGTAGTCACCAGTATGCAATTTCTGTCCCTTGCAGTCAAAAAAGAATGAAAACTTTCAGAGTACTAACTGATTCTGTTGTGCTCTCTTCCCCTTAAGTTTTTTGATTAATTGGAAATAATTTGAAAATGCATTGGAAGAAAAACTTTTAAGTTTGGCAGTTACAGAAAGTTAAATACTTACAATTCTTGAGGTTTACAAAATTCATGTGAAACTAGACAGTTTCTACATTTGTGAAATTTAGGTTTGAACAAGCAGATTCAATTGTATCAGTGAAGTAAAGCTGCAAATAAGTATAAGATGAGACTTTGATTATATTACTTTAATATTCTAAGTTGCTGCTGGTTGTGTTACCTTCATTTCATGACTTACTAAATTGCAACAGCATTTCATGATCGCCGTTCCATTGAATCAGGGATTTGATAAACCACTTCTGAGTTAAGTTGCTAGTCTGTTCAACTTGCTGACTATCATATGCCACTTTCTGTAGTATTTCCCTATCTATTGAGGTAAGTTTCTTAAGACTGTGAGTGCTGTGCAATTCCTTAGCTTAATTTCTTACAGAAAGAAACACAGTTGTACCAAATTCTGAAACTTTTCTGCCAGTCAGCTATGTCTGAAAGAGAAGCACAGTTTGCTGTGGCATACTTCATGAAGGCTGTCTTGGCCAAATGTGGCATAAGCTTTAATTAGTTCTTCCCTGCCATGTTGTCTCAGAATAAAATCAGTCGTAACTTCACTTTCTAGCATTGTCCAGCATCCATGTAGCTCTGAATTAGGAATGCGATGTTGTGTGTTTTATGTAGTATATCTGTAACCTGATAAATAAGGGTTATCCATAAACTGATAGATAAAGGGATAAAACCTGAAGTTCAAGTTGGTATGTATACGAAGCTGCGTGATACAAGTTCTCCTTGGTTCTGCAGCACATGAAACAGTTTCTTTTGCTCTGTCTCCATGTACAGAGACAGGGAGAGAAACAGAGAGTTCTGGAGTGTGCCAGAATTCTCAGATGATGGGTTTAAACACTGGCTGATGTAAATTCTTCTGGCAATTCTGAAACACCAGTGTGAGAGGGAAAACCTTGCAGTATTAGCGTACTTTTGTTATCAGGAGGCACACTTAAAAAAACCCAAAAGAATTCTCTGCTTTCCTAACCTGAAGGCAGTTTTGCAGAACTGAAATACAGTTTTTAAATTCTCACATACTTTCTTTCTAAAACCTAAAAAATCCTTTCTTGTCTGCATTAAAATTGAATTTATATAATGGAGAAACCTTTCTGACCCAAAGTATGTACGCAATAATTTTCTTTATTCTGGTTACTCTTTTATATAGTGTTATAAATTGATACATTTTTCTTTGCTTGGCTTTTTTGCATTAGATTTTTCAACAGTTGTTAGAATGACAAAAATTCCATTCTCCTCTACAACTGCGGAAGTAGGTACTATTAGTTTTCATTGGTAGCAGAGGGTAGTTTATAAGGTAAACTGCCTTTACTTGCCTACCTTTTCTCCTATTCTGTGCACTGTTTGTTGCAAAAATGAAGTGCTTCAGGTTTTTATAATGTTGAAAATACTTCCCAGCATTTTGGTTTTACTGGTAAAACTGTGCTGTAGGAATCGCAGGCACTGAGGCCAGCTGGGAAGTCTGAAGCAATGAAGCTTACCCTTGATAAAGGAGGATCATGCTAGGGAACATTTAGGCAAACTGTATCTGCACAAGTAAGTCCATGGGACCTGGTCAGGTGCATCTGTGAGTGCTGAGTGAGCTGGCCAATGTTGGTGTGAGACCATTCTCAGCAATCCTTGAAATGTCTTTGTGGTCAGAAGAAAATCCATTTAGGGACAAACCTGTTTGATTTAAACGTTATCAAACATTGGCATAATGACAGGTTGTGAAAACTCTGTCACTGGAGGTACTCAAAACCTAACAGGACACAGCTCTGAGCAATCTGCTGTAGTTCACACTGCTCTGAGCAGGGGCATTGAACTAGATGGCCCCAGGGGTTCCTTCCAACCTTAAAACATTATACGATTATATTATTTTTTTTTTAAATATGTAATTTCCTTAACACAGAAAACTGTCTTTGTGTTTTGTAATCATCACATCTAGTAAGTGCCAGGTATCTACTAAAAGATTATTTCATTGGATTACTTCCTGCTTTCAGGAACTTACCTTTCAGCTGTATTTTACTGACAGGGAATACAAAGTCTTCTTTGTCCCACTAAACTAAACAAATATAGCAGGAATAAATTAAATCACTATCGTGTATTTACAAGCATAGATGTTCAGAGTTTTAGACATTCTCTTTCTTCCAGCATAGAACAATTTTTGGTGATCAGGTAAAAGACTTTACTCATACAGTAACGTTCTAAAGCATCATTTAAACTGGAATATGTGGCCCATTGTACCTATGTACTGACTATTGGAGAAATCAAGCTCATTCTACCACCTTGGGTTTTACATGTTTTTCAGAACTGAAAGGTGACTTTGCAGGAAGAATTTTAAGTAACGCAGACTCAGTTCTTTTATAGTGACCTGAAAGTGCTATGACTCTTCCCACTAAGCAATGCACTCAGCATTACCTGAGTAGAGGTTTCCATGCCTTAACCTAAAAAAGGCGAGGTACTTAATTTAAAGTGCAAATGAAGTTTTGTATCTTCTATGGATTTAAGGAAAAAAAAAATCTAAGCTAAAACTAAAAGTCTAAACTGTTAGAATAGGTGATATTTTAAACAGTCAAAATAATACCACAGCAGAAATAGAGTGTGAACAGCATCTGGAATAAACCCTTCTACAACTAAATGACTGTTTCTTAGGAAGGTTGTGAAAGACACAGTTCCAAATACTGCTAAGAGATGATTTTACACCTTCTAAACCTGCACCTAATGAAGAGAATCAAAGTGCCTCATATTCACTAGATAGATGATGGGTTTGAGTGTTTTCAACATTGATTTCAGAAATGGAAAAGGTACAAGGAGATAGCTGGAAGATTTATTTTGTTTCAGAATTTAGTAAGAGGAAAATAGCATGATTTCAGTGTTATTCTCTCAAAAGTGTGGAAATCCTTTGTTAGTTAAAACTGCATGAGAATCAACTCCGAAGTGTAGACTATGACAAAACATGCATTGCCAAAACTGTCTTCAGCTGAATTTTTTTCTGATCAAGTACAGAGGGAAACCAGGGAACTTCTTTCCAGAAGTCCCTACCATGACAGCACAAACACATGTGTAGGTCCACGTGAGGCAATTAAGAGAGTCGCTACACATCTACAGTATAATACCCTCCAGCAGCTATCTTTCCTTCCTTATGCCTGAAGAGCACATCACAGCTCTTCAAAACATCGACATGAGACTGAGTGAAAATATTCTTATATACTTTCTACAGTGTTGATTCAGAAAGCTTGCTAACTGCAAATGATTTTTTAAAGTAAGATTCAATGCAAGGAGACAAGCAAAAAACTTGCAATATATACTATGCAGGAAAAAAACCTGCTCTATGAACCAGAGTCTAAGGTGTCTTTAAATGCACATGGCAAGTTCTCACAATTTCCTTGTTTGTCAAATTAAAATATTATAATTACTCTCCATAATACAGGGACAACCAGGCTCAGTATGCCTCCTTTGCTCTACACGGGGAAGCAACAATGTAAACTTCATCAAGACAGTGAAGCCACACATGAAACACCACACAGTGAGCAGAACAACTCTCTACAAAAGTTTACCATAAAGACAAGAGGAGGACAAATGTCTAAAGTCAGAAAGAAAGCAAAACTACTACTTTTGTTTACAATGTCCCTATTTATTCCATCTAAAACAGGGGCTCTGATTAATCTGACTATACATTTGGTTGGTGTACTTCAGTTTCTCAGATATTTTACAAAATCTAATCAGTACTTGACAGGAAAAAGAAAGAGGTAACTAAAAATCGAATTGGGGTAAAAGCATGTTTTCCCACAATATGCTATAATTTGATGAAAACTTGTTGGTGATTCAAGCATGGAATCTGGGAATCTGAATCGTTTATTCAAAGGAATGAGCTGGTTTTATACACTTTTCTAGGGCACAGTATTTCCTTTTATGGTAATTTTCACTACGTGACCTATCCCGTGTTGCCACATCAGCAACACACTTCCTTCTATGGGATGATCACTCGCTGTTCACCCGTCCGTCAGCTCCCAGCAGGCTCCTCTCTGTAGGGGTCTGCCATGTGACACGTCCTCCCCCCAGGGTCCAGTGGAGACAAGCCTCTCTGTGC
>VZTI01004324.1:545914-587162 GCA_013397865.1 Struthidea cinerea
TATGAAGACAGTGATTAAACAGCTAGAACTTTGAGGAACAACGTAAAGTTGTCTAAAACTTTTGCCATCACTCAGAGTCTGCAATTGCTGGAAGGCTCTATTTCATAGTGAGGACTTAGAGAGTCTTTCCTAGGCAAGGCTTCCAAGTTTACTTTGAAAGAGGGTCCAGCTTTTATGAGGTCAAAGCAACAAGTCAAAGTGACTTGATTACATTTTTAGGGCAGAAACATTTGGGTCTGATGGTATAATCCCCAGTCAGCCAGGGCTAGGGCTTGGCCAGAGCCTCAAGCCTTGACTGAGAGGGTTTCCCTAAAATACTTACAAAATTGCCTAAAAACTTTATTAATATCAGTTAAGAACATGACTTCAGAAGAGTTTATCTTCCCCACAAGCTGATTATGAAGCTGGAGCATCCAGGGCTGGTCGGACCACTCTTGCAGGTACCTATCTTGGACTGGAATCTGTGGAAACACAAGCATATCTTTGCCCCCCGGTTATCAACGGAAAGGGGCCTTCTCATTTTCCACTTTCAAGATTCTTAACAAGTACCTCAGCTTTTTCTAAGTGAGCCTGTGGTCATTCTGAATGCAACTGAAAAATTAAGAACATATAAACCTCTTTGCAGTCTTTAGCAGGGGCCACACCCCATTCCTGCAACCCCCCTTTTCTGTTCTAACAATATGTGACACGAACATCTTTCAATGTACCAAAATCAGAAAAATGTGTAACATAACATGCAGTTTTCTTACTATGAACAGTAAAACAGTACACCTAATAAAACAGAAGTGCACTGAGTAAAAATAAGCAAGGTAATATCGTCAACTGCTTAAATACTGTACCATTTTTACAGAATGTATGTAAATCGAGGCCTTGGACATTACAATTATAATAACATTAACTCTCTAAGTGGTTTTAAAAGATAACAAGCCTAATGTCTGCTTAAAAAGATAGCTTACAAATTACAATTATTACAGGAGCATCCCTAACAAAAAGCAATTAGAACAATGTGGAGTGTCACAAGGTGGTGTGGTAAAAAAGCAGTCTTTGAGATAGGGTCCAGGATTGTGGCCACATTTTGAATAATGAAAACAGAAGAGTTCTATGGGCCAGCTGCAGGAACGACATACCTAGCCTGCAGCTGCTCTCGCACAAGCTGGTGCAAATGCTGCCCCGAGGAAGGGGCAGGAGACGGGAGCCTGGCTGTAGTGGTGTGAGTCGGGTGGCCGCGTGGGACCGGCCAGCTTGTCTCCTTACTTCCCACATGCAGAGAGCCACTTGCTGTCCCCGCCATGCGCTGAGTGGAGCTGCAGCCCCGCCAGCTCTCCGCGCCGCTGATTCTGCCTGCCTGCCTGCGGCGCGGCTCTGCCATGTGCTTGCTACCATGTGCTCACCGGCGCAGTGCGCTCGCCGGTGCCGTGCCTCTGTGGCCCCGCACGCTCTCCCCCCGCTGCGTCTGCTTCTGCACTCTCGCAGAGGGCAGATGGAGAGGGAACACACTACCAGGAAAGGCCCCCCCGGCTCCAGCCGCTTGCCACAACCCGGCTCCAGCTGATGCCACATGGCACAGGGCAGCATGAGCTCTTCTACGATACTGTCTGGTTTCCCTCCAAGGTCAAATGGATCGGGGGACGAGGGTCCATCTTCTGGTTCTCCTCCCACCGCCCCGACAGACTTACAGTTCGCTGGTGGCATAGAAGGACTTGGCACAGCTACTGCGGTGGTACAAGCATCTTTCTTTGTCCAGTCTCTGGGTGCCGCATAAGCTATGAGCACCTTGCATACAGCCCTCCCCGGGCATAAAAGCTTTGTCAGCACTGCATTGCCTTCCGCAACTCGCTCCCACAACGTATCCTCTAAAGCGTCCCATGTTCGAGATCTAAAATATTGATACTATCTAAAGTTGAATCACAGTCTTTTGCCCAGAACAAGAGTCTGTTTAAATCTGTAGACTCAACTTTCCTGCCATGTTTCTTTAAAATCTGTTTTAATATCTCTGCAATGTTCTGTTCCTGGGACACACCATCCCCCATGTCCGCTGTAGCTCACCTACAACTTGCAGGAATTAAACGCTGGCCAGCGTTCCTGCTTCTTTCAGCAGCACTTCAAGTCCCACGGGGCTCACCGATGGACACACAGTTAGGCATACAGTAAGTTCCTCACATGGGGCACCATTTGGTGGCGATTGGGGCACGGACACGGACCAGCAGAGAATCTGAATCGTTTATTCAAAGGAATGAGCTGATTTTATACACTTTTCTAAGGCACAGTATTTCCTTATATGGTAATCTTCACTACAAAACTGATCACCAATGGTTTAGAAAATAAAATTTACCACTTTGACAGCACATTGGTTATATTGGCAAATAAAATCAAATATCAAAAACATTGCAGAAAAAGGCAAAGACTTATGCAACATGCATGAGATCTCAGGATTTAGTATGCCAAAAATCAAACAAACATAGCACTGTGAAACAAATGCAAAAATCTAATACTAGAAACACTGTTAAGGATAAAGAAACTCATCAAAGTGTTTGACTAATGGTATTGACTCAGTTATAATAAAGTGCCTTTCAGCACTTATTTTTCCTTGTAAAGTTATTAAGTCTTTGCTAAGTTACTGGGGGCAACTTCAGAGTTCTTAAGTGTGTTGGTAGAAATTGTGATGATGGCTTTCTGCCATATAGGATAAACAGTGCTTTGAGTCCAAAAAACCACATTTTACAGGTCTTACATAAGCAGCGTGCCTTGATATTTCCTTCTACAGAAGAAACATGATTATTAGAAATTGGGATTCAGATTTATGCCTGATTTCATTGTTATAGAAGATACATTAGTTCTGAAAGGAAAACACATAGTTGTAAAAGATGGTACCGATAACTCAAAGAAAGTTGCTAAGTGTCATGAACAGTGCTGAAAAAAACACATTGCTGTTGAACTCTGGAAACGTGGGTTTTGCCATCATGGAATGGTTCGGGTTGGAAGGGACCTTAGGAAACATCTTGCTAAACCCCCCCTACCGTGGGCAGGTACACCTTCCACTAGACCAGGTTACTCAGAGACCCACCCAACCTGGCCTTGAACACTTCTAGGAATGGGGCAGCCACAGCTTCTCTGGGCAACTTGTTCCAGTTCCTTACCACCCTCACAGCAAGAAGTTTCTTCCTGATATCAATCTAAGGCTATTCCCCCTTGTCCTGTCACTGCATGTCCTTGTAACAGAGTCCATATCCAGCTTTCTTGTAGGCTCCCTTAAGGTGCTAGAAGGTGCTATAGTCTGCCCAGAGCCTTCTCTTCTCCAGGCTGAACAGGCCCAACTCTCTCAAGCCTGTCCTCATAGCAGAGGTGCTCTAGCCCTCTGATTGTCTTGGTGGCCTCCTCTGGACTTACTCTGGCCGGTCCATGTCCATCATATATTGGGGACCCCAGAGCTGGATGCAGTGCTCCAGGTGGATCTCGCCAGAGTGGAGCAGAGCAGAATCCCCTCCTTGCCCTGCAGCTCATGGAGCTCTGGATGCAGCCCAGGACATGTTTGGCTTTCTGGGCTCAGAGCTCACATTGACAGCTCATGTCCAGCTTTTCATCCACCAGCACCCCCAAGTCCTTCTCCTTGGGGCTGCCCTGAATCTATTCTCTGCCCAGCCCTGTGTGTGTGCTTGGGATTGCCCTGCCACATGTGAGGACCTTGCACTTGGCCTTGTTGAACCTCATGAGGTTTGCATGGGCCCCCCCTCTCAAGATATACTTCATTGGACTTTAACAGTTGATAAAAACTCTTGCTTCATAAGTGGCTAGCTGTACTCTCTAATATTTGTAGTTACTGATTAAGTAGGCATTGTCATTCATGATTTGGAAAAAAATGTAGTCTAGGTCTCCTAAATCCTTTCCAAAAAGAACTATGCTGTAAATTACTACAGAGAGAATTATCACTTTAGAGATAAGTAGTGTGAATCTTTCCAGTTTCCTCAAATTATTATCTGAAATTATTTTCCGGGTAGAATTTATTTGTGTATATCATAGATTGTATTCACCCTTCATGGTATATGTTACTCAACTTTCCTTTAATATTAGAACCCCTTTTTTACCATTATGTGTTAATAAGCAATGAGATCTTTCTAACTAAATTTACTTCAAAAGAGGTAGACAAACTTAATGGAAATTTTATGGGAGTGACTGACTGCTTACATCTTTCCAAGATCGCTTGACTCACGTAATATCCTGGACATTGAAATAGCATTTTTATTAGAGATTTTGCCTGGTTTATGAAGGCTAGATTCCAAAATTGCCTTCTGAGCTAAGAACTTGGAATCTGCTCGAGGGGTATGGCATTTCCAGTCCTTTTTACATCTAGTTGTAAAATTTCTGCTGAGGAGTGATTCTGAAGGACTTCCATTTTTCCAAGAGGAATTGAGCTCTAGTAAAGGCATTTCTAAGAACCAAAACCTTAAGAATAGGTGGGTGGGTTGGCTGGTTTATTTGTTTGGGGGATTTTTTGTGTTAACTTGGAATGCGATTTTCAGCATCATTCATTCAAGCTTTGGGTAATATACTGTCAAATTTTGTGTGCTAGTTAGCAATAATGCCCTTGGGAGATGGTACTGGCTTGCAAAGTCATGCTGGAAGACTGCTTAAATTGGGGGAAATCAGACAGTTATTGTGTCAGCCATGTATTTTCTGTCACACTTGCAAAAGCTATGGGCATTGCTTTGGAACCCACAAAAGAGGGGGGTCAGATCAGATGTAAAAGTTACTTAGGAAGAATTGAGCAGTTTGCCAAAATATTTTGTTCCTTCAAGGCTTGGGAAGCAAACATTTTGCTTTGTGAATCTATGTGCTGAGTGTTAATAATGGTTAATTCAGCAGTTGAAAGGCATTGTATTTGGTGATCCAAGAGAAGGGTTGCTGCAAAAGGAGAAATCTAAACTACAGCTACACTCTGATTGGGGAAATAGAAAAGTGAGATACTTGGTTGTGTTCCTCTTTCAACTTCTTCATCTGCTTGCAGAAAACTTGTTTAATAACAGTTCTTCATATTTGTCAAAGCAAGACTGGGAAGCCTGTGGCTCATATTGAGTACTATCACTTAAAGCTGAAAGCTGAGTCTTCTACAGTTCCATGAATACGTGAATTGAGAAGAGTAGAAAATACTTCATTGTATCCACTGATCATGTAGAAAAAAAAGTCTCTGTCATTATAGATATTTTGAATTTTGTTTAAAAAGCCCCTTCCAACTGGAGATGTTGAGATACTCATTGCTTTTTGCAAGATGCTTTTTAAAAGCCTCTGGTGGTTTGTATTGTGTTTGGTTTTTTATTTGTTACTCTTATTTACAGTAAAAGGGATTTTTAAAAATATGACTATTTACTGTTCATGCTAGCTGTCTTCAAGAAAGTAACTTACTTTCTGCATTCCATCAAAGTAATGCATGAATTAAAAAAATTAAAAGCCAGAAGTAAAAACTACAGTATGGAATAGCTTTGGAAAACAAAGTTTAGTGTAGACTTAATTCTTTGTATAATTTGGTACAATTTCTGAATTACTGATGCCCTTTTAGCTTGTGGTGACCTTTTATAGCTGCATATACTCTTGGTATATGGTTATGTGGTTAATTGTAACTTACTTGGTCTAAAGATAGAGGCTAATGTTAAATTCAGGAGAAGTTTTTGCTTTGTTACTGTCACTGTCAAGATTAGAAATGTTACTTTCCCTGGGGCCTTTGTAATCTGAAACTCTCACTGCTTGCTCTTTAAATGAAAATGGAGAAAATGACTACTACAGTAGGAGTTCAAAAACAGAGTATTCTGCAATTATTGAAAATACTAATGTTGCTAATATAATGTTGCTCAATGGGTTGTTTATACTTTGACTTTTTGAACAGAGAGCCTTAGATTTTGGGAAATATTTTTTTCCTAAGTCTGATAAAGTCTGTTGTCTCAATGGTTGAATTGTCTTTGTATTTATTTTGTTATAGAGCAAATCAGGTACTTCTGTGCCAGCTTAAATAAAGATTCCTGCTAAAGAAAATAAAGTGCATAGTCAATTTGAGTACATTGATTCTTTAAAGAATGGGAGGGTTTATATCCCCCTCCTCCCCCCTCCCCCATTTTCTGGACATCATGGTGTCCCTACTTGAGTGGGAGATTGGACAAGATAATCTCTAGAGGTCACTTCCCTCAATATTCTGTGATTTTTTGGGGAAAAAAGTAGTGAGATAACTATTCCTGGATGCATAAACACAGTAGTAGTTGTCTATTCCTTCCTTCTCCCTCAAAGGGTAAGGAGGTGGGGGGCAACAAAGAAGGGAAAGCAAATGTGTGTTCAATGTCTTTGGTATTTGTTGTCATGAACTGTTTACCTCATTGGTACTGAAAGGCATTGTTCAGCTGCAGAGGTGATGGCAGTTTGCAGTCCTGTCAAATTTAAAATCGGTTGTTTTCTGCTGTTCTTTGTGTTGCATATTGAAAAGGAGACCTTTAGAGCAATATCTGCATGGGCAGACCATTTTTTATGCAATAAGGGGATTAATACATACATCATGGACAGAGATAAATGATAAGCAGTTGGAGCAGGAGAAAGGCAGGTCAGGATACAATAAATTGTGTATTGTGCCTTCAGTCAGCTTTATGCTGTTTTCAAGTGTTCCTAAACTTTTTGGGAAGTGTATCTTTGTTGCTTTTTAGTTATTTGTCTTTGTGCTGTCCCCTGCATCAGCAGAAGCCAAATTCTGTAACAGGATGGGAATCCCAGTTGGAGTTACTGCTTAGATTTATCTAAACTCATTTTTCCATCTACCTCCCCGATTTCTGTAAGTGCGCAGCCGTGTCTGCACATCCACCTGTCTGAGCAGCTGAGCTGCAGCTTTCTAACCCTGTGACTCAGCCTCCTCCTTGGGAATTGTGTAAAACAGCTGGTGAAACATAGAACTAAAGGAACAGAACAAAACCAGACTAGAATACCAAGACATTTAATTTTAAAACATCCATTTTGGATGTGGGAAAAAGGTCAGCAAAAGATAACTTGTTTGGTTGGTAATCACATTCATTTCATGGACTGTTCAGAAAGCTCTTTGGCCTTGTCTCTTCCATCCCTGTACTTTGTGGAATTGTTGTGAGATGAGGAGGTAGCCATGACAGATGGGCCATGTTCTGTGTTTTTCAAAGAAGTCTGCAAAGGAAGTGAAATTTTTTGCACCATTCCTCAGTTCTCAGCTCTTTGTGTCACAGTTTATGATCTGCTGTGCTCCTTAAGGTGAAAGTAAAATCTGCTATATTGACAACAGTTCAATATTGAAATGTCACAGCTAGTCTTCTCTTTTCTGTGCTCTACACACTTTTATTGTGATTGACAAACTTAAGAAATTCACAATGTGTAACTTTGAATTGTTTCTTGGAAAAACAAATGTGAAGCTAGTTCGTAGGTGTATTATTTGTGTTCAGCTGAACTGTTTCAAAATGTGTGACTTTGCTCAAATAATTAGAAATAAAGGCATTGCTCAATCCTTGTCTACCTGACAACACTTAAGACTTTTAATGCAAATTAACTGGAGGAATTAATTTAAAGTGGTTTAGTTGAGCTACATTAAACATTTGAGTTTATATTCTCTTTCAGAATTAGTAGCTTAAATTCAGTTGCTTTTATTTTACTGTAAAATTAAGTTGTATTGAGTGAACTCTACTCAAGTATGAAGAAAATTTCCAAGCTGGTTTCAGTTAGTTAAGTTTGTTAAAGAAAAAAATCAGATGCATGTTTTAGGCAATTTCTATGAAAAGAAGATTTTCTTCAAAGTAGTGTGCTTCACTGTACTTATTATATACTAACTGGGTCATGGTATTCCTATCCGCATAAATAATTACCTTTTGTTTGCTCTAAATTATTACTTCTACAAGTATGTTTTCACTGTTGACAGCTATTCAGTGTTTGTGTTGCTGCAGTACCCAGGGAAGGTGAACTGAGAATGTTTAACATGGACAGGCCACACATTAAAAATCCCCAAGCTTTTTTTGTGCATGACCATCATAATTTCATCTTATTGTTCTTGTTTGAATGTTTGTTTGTGGTGTGACAGTGGTAAGTTTGAAAACTTCTTAAGTTGCAAGGTGTGGTCTTGGTGGAAGCCATAAGCTTGCCTTAGCCTGTGAGCAGCTGTGCAAACTACTTGGTGCAATTCCTGTGTAGTTTGGTTTAGATTTGTACATCTACAGGCTATCAAGAGTAAGATGTGGAAGATGGTCAGTAAGGTGAAAGAGACACCACTTCGGAGGAATTTTATTTTTTTTTGGAAGTGCATCCCTCCTTTCAGTACAGTTTATGAGCTTAAGAAACTTCTGTTGTGTTTTTGCTACAGCTGTAGGAGAAGCAGCAACAGCCACAGAAGTTCAGAATTTTATAGGGCACTTTCATAGGTAACACGGTGAACCCATCCCCAGACCTACAAGGACCAAACACCAATATAGTCTTTTTCCTCGCTATTGAGAGATTCCAGATTGTTACTGTCTAGCCCCAATTGCTCATGGTAAGCTGGCCTTCATCTGAGCTGAGTTCGTTAACAGTTATTCCAGCACAGTATGTCTAGATGTTGTGTGTGCTATGCTTCGGGGTTTATTAGTAACTTTTTAAACGTGTTTGATTTCTTTTCCTTGAGGTCCAGTCTCCTTTTGTTTTCTGTTCTATGTCTTTCAGCTCATTCTGCCTCAGAAGTTTAGTTGACCAGTGTGTGGAACTGGGAAAAAGGACTATCTTGTCTGACTAGTGACACTAGTTTACAGGCTTATTGGTAACGTCTTTGTTTATAATGTTAATAGGGATTGTAATAAATAGGATAGGAAGATATTTTTAAAATGCCATAAAGGAAAACGTCAGGGAATCCTGACACTAATTGTAGTCACAAAGTCATGGAGCTCTATAGTTTTAGCATTGATAGGTTGGATTGGTGTATGTTCAAAAGGCTTATGTAATTCTCAATTTTAGTACACAAACATTAACTAAAATCAGTTATCAAACATAGAAAAATTTAATCTCTTGGAGTCTTTTACACGGTTACTGTATTAATTAGACACTAACACTGCAGTTGGGTTTTTTTGCAAGTTACCTTTGCTCTTGTCTTCAACCTTTCATGGCAATATGTTTTTGTAAGATGTTAGTAATCTTAATTAAAATATTAAATTGCATTGATTATTTAGGGGTTTTTGTCTCTTAAATGTTAGCATGCTTTCCTTTAGAGAGTATATCTGTCTGTATGCTGCATAAACAATATATAATACCTCGTGCAAAATGAACCAAACAGAACAAATTTTCAGTAGTGAATGCTATAAAACTACAAAAATAATTATGTTGGCACTAATAGTGCAAATGTGTACAGCAGGACAGTATAACCAGAGCTCTTTGTGTTTCTGCACACAGTCACTAAAAACATTGATTAATTTAGTAATTTTTTACCTATTGATCATTAGGTACCTCTTTATCTGTAAGTCCCTCAGCCTAATAATTTTGGAAAGCATCAGGAAATTTCAGTTATAATTGACAAGGCCTGGAAGTCTCAAGACAGTTTAGTTTGTGAAAATTGGTTGTTGAATAGAGGAGATTCTTGTGTTCCCATTGAGAAAGAGGCTGCAACGTGTGCTGTCTCTCTTCATCCAGCAGCTGAGAGGTATGAGAGTGGATTTGATATGAGAGAGGGAAACTGGATATGTTACAGTGGGCTAGTAAAGAGAGTCTTTGCATGGAGGAATTGCTTCGTTGTGTTGAGAGGATGAGAGGAAGTAATACACCAATCCAGAAGAAAAGCATCTTAGCTATCTGCAGTGCTACATAGCATCTCTCTTGCACGTGTGAGAAGTTAAAGTTGAAAAACAGGCAACAGGATGAGTATTATGACAAACGAAATAACATATCACTGGTCAATATAATTCCAATATGAAGAGGAAGTGATGTGCTTTTGAAATGCAGCTCACTAAATCTGTTTATATAGAATTTTACATTGGTGTTTCTTGTGGATTGCTAAAGAAATGGTATACTGGTGCATCTGTTTTCTTAGTTTGTATGGAAGAAGTTTGGAGGCATTTTATTTAATTTTCAAAGTCAAAAAAGAGGCAAAAATTGTGTGTCATGAAGACTTGTGTAAAATCAACTGCTGCCTCAAGAGGTTAATTTCTTACCAGTTTGGTTTTGTAAAGGTTATGAAGCATCTGAGAGAGTTCAAGGGCAGAAATGCAAGATTAAAAATTGAAAGAGACTACTGTATTAAGTAGGTTTTGGTTCAGTTTTTAATCACTAGGCTTTTAGTGTGGTTAAGTTCCAGCCTAGTAAAATAATAAAGTCTTTAAAATACAAGTGGAAGTCAGTACTCAACAGTTCTTAGGAAAGGGCAGCATTACTAACAGCTAACATGAGACATTCCAGAAAGTTGAAAAAAACCAAACTGCTACTTCCTCCCTAATACCCTGTCACAACTATTTTATTAACAAAGATGGGTATTGCAATCTGAAGTGTTCTCCATTTGACAGAGCTGACTTAAATGAACTCTTTATTTACTTTTGCTCTTCTGTACATCCCTTAGCTATTTTCTTTCAATAAAATGAACTGTATCTAATACCAGCCACTGCATATGGGCCTGAGCAAGCACAGGGGCTATGCTCTCTAAAAAGAGCTTTACTTTTTTCATTGAAGTAAAAATTGCATGCACAGCATACATACTGTGGATGAGAAATAAATATATGAGCTACTGAAGTAGGTTGGTGTTTTCCTTTTATGTTTGTTTCTCAGTGATGGTTAGTATCGTGACTGCTCCACTTAAACTTCACAACGTTTTGCACAGTCCCACCTCTCAAGCCTGTCCTGGTCCTTCTGGATGGCATCTGTTGCCTCCAGTGTGGCAACTGCATCACAAGCTCAGAGTCTGGTATTTGGGCATGGTCCAATTGTGTCAACTCCCTTTGTCTCTTCCCCCAGGAAGAGTTATTACAGGTGCAGAGCACAACTGATGCTTACCCTGGTAGAAGTATGTGTGCTCCTGCGTTAGGGGATGTCTTTCGCTGAATTCACAGGCCAGTCTCATTCTGTCTGTGCTTCCACTACTCATACTGGGATTTCTCTTGCCATGTACTGTGGTGTCACTGCCACTGGTATCACATGGGCAGGAGAGACATCAGTGTCATTGTTACCAATTAGAGCAGCAGAGACCAAAGGAATGTGGCAGTAGTTACAGGTTAAGAAGCTGGCTGCTTTAAATTTTTTTCCTGAAGATTGCTTTATACTGATAAGCAATTTACAAGTGTACAGTATAGTATTTTTCACTAATTTTTTTTTTTTACGGTGGTTGTAGTTTGTGGTGATTTCAGCACCTACTATAGGAAAACACATTATGCTAATACTGGTTTAGAAGTTGTACTAGGTAATCCTTATGTCAAACTTTTTTATTTTTGACTTGTTTTGTCAGCATCACTGGTTCTGCTGCCTTATCACTTTATAAATGAAACATACAGATTTCACTAGTACACACACACACACACCCCATCCCCTGCTTGCAGCCCCCGTTTTTCTTTGCCTCCCCCCACATGCTGCAACCACCTCTTTGGCTGTTCAACTTAAATAAATACCCAGTAGCTTCATGTTTTCTTGTGTTACTATTTTAACCTTAGACAGCTGCATCAGGCAGCTGATTAATTAATATTCACTCTTCTATTTCCAATACTGACTTTTTCTGAGATTGAATTAGTGTTAAATACTTTATAATGTAAATGTGTATGCTTGCCCCTCCCCAGATACTTAAGTATTAAATTATGTTTTGTCAACTGTATCTTCTTCTTTAGTATGTTTTTTGAAGTATTTTTGAAAGCATTTAGTTCTGGAAACTTACTGTCATTATATAAAACTGTAGCTCTGGAATGGAAACCAGAAATCTGCCCTCTTGTGGATAAATCTGTATGATGTACCTCAGTCACAATATCTTATTTGAATTAGAACTAAAGGATATTATTAATTCATTCTCTTTGTGATTCTCATTCTTTAAGCAAATTTTTTTAAAGGATAGATTAGGGACTGATAGCTAGGAGAGATTTATGTAGTAACAAACAAGAAAAGTAGTTTTTTGCAAAATGAAGAAGTTTAAAACTGACTGAGACGGAGGTTGCTAAATTGTGATTACAGGTTTGCTGATTTGAAAGAAAAGAAAATGTCCACTTTTCATCTAAATTATAAATTAGCTAGTACGTAGTTGTACTGGTTTAATTTGCGTATGCAGCTGAAGAAATCAAGATCCTGGTGCTGTCATTATATCTATGTGATGTTACTCAATATATAGGAAACTGGAAATACTTTTTAAAGTACTTTCATGTTAAATAAAGATTCCATAATCTAAGTGAAATAAAACAAGACTATTTAAAGTACTCTACTTAATAGAATATATTTTAAAAAGAAAACCATAGATATCTAATATCATAGCTTTTCTTTAAAATTTAATTTTAATCCACCTTTTTACTTCTTGGAAAATATCGTGTCAGTTATATATAATTTATTGTTTTAAATCCAAAGATATAATAAGTTGAAGAATACCCTGGAGAATGAGGAATGAGACATTTAAATGTGCGTAGGAAACTTCTGAATTCTGAGATTGGTTGCTTATCTTTGCATTGCTACTGAGCCTTTTTGTATTAGTGCACATAAACAGATTTTCTTTTTAATTTGTTTTTTACTGTTCTCATGCATGCATATAGCAAAGCTGGGGAAAACCTGGTATTTTTGTTAGATACAAGACAGTTTCTGAACCAAGAGGAATGTTTCATAAATGCGGAGCTTATACCTTCCTATGATAACCAGTGGTCAGAGTCCTCTCATCATTTCACTGGTAGTTAACTGCTGCAATATCTGAAAAAATACAATTGCAATTTGTTTCTATTTCTTATTTTATTTTTACAGGGTAATTTTTTTTGTTTATTTGCTTGGGTTGTTGCTTTCTTTTTTTTTCCTTTTATGCTTGTAGTTTCTCTTCACTGGATGTCAGTGTCTGTATTTAATTGTTCCCAACTTACTTTCATCTTCTCTTCGTCCCTTAATTTTGCCCTTGCATTAAAGGGGAATATAGATAATTTTTAAAAAAAGGGGGGAGGGGAAGAAGATAGCATACAAATATAGATCATTAAAAAAAACAAAAGTGAAAAGGATAGCTTACAAAAATAACACTTCAAATGTGTACTTATTATCCATAGCCTAAACTTTTTAAATATTACTTTCCATGCTATCTTGGCTTGGCTTTGCTTTATTGGTGTGTATTATGATGATAACTTTTTCATGCGTTAATCTTTAGATATGCTGCCATTTCAGTGTTTTCCTTTCACTGAGGGTTTCTTTGTGTTGCTTCCTTTGTACATTGCAGTTCCTTCCTCCCTAAAATGTCTTCTATGGTAGCCGTTCTTTCTTATAAAGAAGCAAGAGTATAAATACCTATATACTGAATATACAAGACCTCATACATATATGTAAACTGAATTTCTTGTACTCTGTTTGAACTGCTACGCTGCTGTCTAATGCGTTGGTTAAACGCCTTCCAGTGTAGGTCTTTGATTTCCTTAATTCAGCTAATATAACTAACAGTTTCATTTTTTTCAGTTAAGGGGTAAAAATGTTATAGTATTGGTAACAATTACTGAACAAACCTGGAAATGGAAAATTTTTAGATATTGAAAATAATGATTCTTCTTGTCTAATTGTGAGGTGCTACAATAGCACTTTTAACTCTTCTTACGTTTGGGGAATGGTGGTAGGGGAGAAAACCCCAACAAAACTTGCCTGACCATCAAGCTATTGTTACATGCTGTTCTGATGTTTTGTATAGAGCAACCTATACTGTCTTGAGATGTCAATCTTTATTCCCCTAAGTGCTTGAGATTTTAAAATCTTTAAATGAGTGAGTTTATTGATGTTCTCAGTAGCATCAAGTTTGAGTTGTAGTTTCACTGGATCTCAGTCTCTGCTTCTGGAATTGAATCCCACCTTGTTTGCCGGTTTTATAATGGATGCAATTTTGCCCTCAACACAGCAGATGTAGTATTTGAACCTAGATATTACTATGTGGTTTCTTCATATTGTGTTTGTTTTATAAACTAATCCTATCACTTAATCCCATCAGTCTCTCTTTCTCTCTTGTCTACTCTCATCTGTTTATTCATTCCATCATGCTTGCAAAAATTTCATAATGTCTGAGATAGACTTCTTGAATTACCATGTTTGGCCCCCAGCTGGTGCAGGCAACCACATCCCATCCCTTTTGTGACATCTGTACAATCTGTCTTTGGAGTAGTGGTGTTGCTTATCTCTACTAATGGAAGCCTGTTCAAGAAATTGGCAGCTCTGATGGTGAAGAGCTCTGTTCTGTTTTTCTTCTTGCTTGCATTCATGTGCCCATTTATTGTTGTGTTAGCATTGCTCTGTGGCTTTCTTCCTTTGTAACCTTCTTTGACCGCCTCAGAGAGAGCAACCACATCCCCTCTTGACCTTTGTTTTGTTAGTTAAACAAACCAACCCCTTTTATTCTTCTCTTTCAAAGAAAGTTTACTTTTCCCCTGACCATCCCCGCTCACTGCACTTGCTCCACTTTCAGGTCTGCACCTTGCCAGGTTCAGGTTTCTTACCACGTATCTGTGGAGAAGGTTTCTAATTTTATGTGTCTGGTTTTGGAGAAATTTTTCCTGTAAAATGTCTGTATAATTTATTTATTGTGGCAGTAATACTTGAATTAGGAATGAATTTAGGAGTGACAGCTTCTGTGTTAACAGCTTTCTCATGTGATGAGGAAGTGAAAGTGAATAGACCTTTTTTTTATATTTCATTGTTTCTGTGCTACATAAAAATTTCCGATAATACTGGCTGGTGACGTGGCCTTCCCTTAGATGCAGTTTCAGTCAGGAGAAGCCATCAGATATGACATTTTTATAGTAAATATAATTTATGTGTGAAAGGTGTTTTTTAGTTTCTAGGCTTTCAGTGAAAAGTCAGATTCTAGAAGTGTTATCTCCTGTGGGCTTGTTGCTGCAGACTCATTATGGGACTCTTAGAGTATTTTTTTGATTTTTTAATTTTCTTTTTTAGAATTGCTTATTTGTGGAACTAGGCAACCAGTGTAATTCTGCATATACTTGTATTCATTCAGGATAAAAAACCCTTGAGTATCGAGTAGTACTTGAAACTGCTCTGAGGGATGTTTTCTCCTGGATTAAAAAAAAAAACCCAAACACAGCAACCCACATAGAATATCTGTCTGTAGTCTGTAGCAGTTTCCTTACTTACTAGATTTCTGTATCTGCAATGTACTATATTTTTAATTGTAAAAAAAGTAATTTAGGTTAGAATGAGACTCTGGCAGGTGCAGCAGAGGAAGTCAACTCACTGTCAGTTCTGTTAAACCTCAGTGTTAGTATTTTTTTCAACGAATGTGCAGACAGGGAATCTTTGAAAACGTAATTTCAGTGGCTGATGAAAACTTTGAGCAGAAAAAAACTTACAACATTGTTTACCTTGTCTTGGAGTCTATATGTATTTATAAGCAGTGGTATTATATGTATTGCTATATAGTGCCATATGTTGCCACATTGGTAGGACATGAGAAAGAATGAGATAAACATTACTAAGGAAATGACAAGGATCTTGTGGTTTGTATGTATTTCTTATGTAATTCTCAAAAATGTAGGCTTGTAAAGTAAGCGTAAGTGAATAATGATTTCAGCATTCAGTAGATAAGAGAAATGCTTACATAAGGACTCTTTTTACTATTTCCCAAACTGTCAATACAGGTACCTGTCTACGACAGGTAACACATATCAAATTTCTTTAATGTCTTCAGAAAAATCATGTCAATTTCATTATATACTAGGGGATTGTAATGTGTGATGTTTGTAAATTTTTGATAGTTTGGAACTGCATTATTTTTTTTTTTAGCAGTGTGGACTTCCTTACATTGGGGATCTTTACAATTAGTGAAAACTGAGTGAACTAATTCCTTCTTCTGTAGTTGAATATAAAATGTGCTGTTTTACAGGAGATAAATGACCTAGTTCAGTGGTGGCAAAACTTTGGTTTTTTCCCCAGGAGGAGTTAATAAAATTTGTGGTAGTAGTTTGACCAGACTGTGATATGTTAAAGAGATGTTGTCAAATAAATTTTGCAATAGCTACTGCTTTTATAATGTACTTAGATTTTGTGTTTGTCAATTTGTTTGCTCCTTTATTTTTGAATCTGTAAATTGCTAGTCTCTTTAAGAAAATGTCTCCTGCAAAACTGGGAACTGAATATAACAGCTAATTACTTCGATTGGTTATACATTAAGTGCTATCTCACTTCAGCATGAACTAACAGAAGTTTTGTTACCTGTTTTTGAGTCAGTATTGTATAACCTGACCAAACTTTTTTAAAAAATTGCCTTAGCTTGCATCTTTTTTTGATGAAGGGGTTGCTTCTGAGACCAGAAGGAAGCTTGACTTTCTGTTGTCTAATGCCACCTGTTATTTAAAATCTACACTGTTCTATCCACTCTTGAAAAAAATTTACTCAGTATGCAGCTAAAGGTAGTATGGTCTGTTTCATTTATGTTAATGAATTTAAAATTTTTCAAAAGTAAACGGAAAGATTTTATTTGGTTTTGTTCTTTTTGTTTTGTGTTTAGTGCTTGGGAGATGGGAAGTAATGATAGCTGGCACCTGAACTGAAATATCTGTGTAGGCACTACTCTCCCAGAACTTCAGGATGAATGGGGATATGCCTCATGTTCCCATCACTACTCTTGCAGGGATTGCTAGTCTTACAGACCGTAAGTACTATTCTTTTTCTTGTCTTTACTATGCTGTTTTCTACCTCTTTGGTAAATACCTGTGTTTTCAAAATACTAAAAAGATTTTTATTTTAAAAGTTCTTCAGAGTTAAATCTGTTTAAAACCAGACTTGACGTTAAATATGTTAGTTTTGTTATTGCTGGAATTGTAAAACTCTATCCAAAAAAATCATGCATATTTAAGCATAAAGTGAAATGCAGATTAAAAAAACGCTTGAGGAAACCTGAAACAAAATATAGGAACTCATTATTTGTTTGGAATATCATTCATTAACATATCTGGGTACCACACAAATAAAGAAAAACATATAAATGATAAAACACTTCTCTAAAATATGCATCCTATCATCTTCACTGAAAAGAGAGAGACACAGGATTATACTGATGTGCAACTTATCAAGAGAGTTGTAGAATATGCTGAGTATACTTGAAACCTAGTTCATTAATTTTGAACTATTTAATAGGTGCACAAAATTACTGCTAGAATAAAAATAAGCACCTGAACCTGAGTCTTCTTTCTTTACTGTTCAGCCTACAAAAGGAGCCTATGAAGTGTGTGTGCTGACTTTAAATACTTCAGGAAGACAAAATGCAGGGAAAGACAAAGAACTATTTACGTTAAAAGCTGATACTGATACAAAACCAAATCATTATAATGTGACCAAAAATTAATTTCTAGTGAAAACTAAGAGGAGATTTGTTATTATATAGTGAGGTCCTAGAACAATCTTTGCAGTAAGAGCAGTTGGGACGAAGAGGTGTCTTGTTTATGTGAAGTGTAAAAAAGATTTTCTAGCTCATTTTTCTGTCTGAGGATAATTGGACTCAGTGACCTAGGCGCTTCTTCTAAGCACTTCTGTTGTTATACTGTTGAAAATTGGAGGCTTTCCAAGAAACACTGGAAGTATATATCCAACAATTGAATTTAATTGCTCACAGTAAAAAAGGCAGAGGTATTGGAGGAAAAACCCACTTCATGTCCTTCTGGTATATTCTGAAGCATTTAAGTGGAAGATGCAGCTTATGTATTTAGATGTGTATGTATGTATGATCATGTATGTCTGCTAATAGACCATCAGGATGCAAATAGTGAGTTTCTGGCTATGGACAGTTTTCCAGAATTAAGCATTTGCAGGTAAGGTTACTTAACTGGTAGAAGTCACTGATCAGATTCTGGTGCAAGAGTTCCTTTAAACACTGAACTGGAATGGACAAGACTAGTTGCCCTGAATACTCATGACATGGTGCCTGAAGGCAGTGGAGTAAGCTAGCGAAATTTACACAGCTTTAATCTGTATGTTTTGCTGGTTTTGCTAATTTTTCCAAGTTTCAGGCACTTTCAGTGTAATCTGATGCAAGTAATGAAAGTTAGTGGTTTTAATGTATTACGCACTTCTATATGAATTGCAATTTATTTCCAAGTACAGCACTGGTATACATTATATGGGGTAAAAATGCTGGAATCACCCCAATTTTTTTTAATAAATAATTTCAAAATATGAAGGAAGCAAAAGAATGTTTCGCTTGGGCTGGTTTTTTTTTTTTTCTGAAGCTGTTTCTAATGGTTCAGTTAAAACCTTGATCTCAGGGATGTGGTCAGCCTGGTAGCTTACAGTTAGAGTCAGCTTGTTTTCCTGAGCCCATTGAAGTGACCTTCCTCTGTATCTAGCCCTTGGGCCTCCTCTGGCTTACCCTCCTCTGGTCTGAGTAGCTCTGCAATCATCTGGTCAAGCTTTCTTATATGTACACTTCCTTGTTATGTCTGAAGACCTGAGAATGCCCTCTTTTCAAAGTGTGCTTGTAATCTAATTGAAATAGTGTTTTCACTAAATCTTTTATGGCATTTGTGAGTAAGTTTTTCTGACTGAATTGGCACTTTAATGAACACACCAACCAACAGTACTAGCCCTGTATTGAGAACATGGTTTGCATAGGAATGAATACAAGAAGAGAAGAATAAACTGAGAATTAATTAGTGGAATTAATTGGTTGTTGGGTTGTTTGGTTTTTTTGGGGGGTTGTTTTTTTGGGTTTTTCTTTAAAGACCTTATGAAGTGGGAACACTGATTAAATATTGAGATTTGAGTAGAAAACTGGAGGTGTATGTTCAGTTCATTTACAGTACTGCATGTAGCTACAAAAATTTTGCATTTCCTTTTTTTGATCCATGCTTTTGGCTCCAAGAGAAAGATGCTGTAACATAATAAATAGTTTAATATTCTGGAATGTTTAGAGAGTCCAGTGTGGGTATGTGAGTGGGAAGGTGTGTGTTTGTGTGTATGTACTCAAGTATTTAAAAAAATGCTGAAGTGTTCCCTGTGTTTTAAATCTAGTTCTTCCCAACATCTTCCATTAACTTCGAACCTTCAAGGTTCTGATTTTTCTCTTCATGTTGCTACTGTACATAATTTGCAAAAGATGTCTTTCTTGATCCCATAAGAGAGTAAGGGGGTGTCCACATTTTTATGTTTGCATCTTGTGAATTCATTCTGAAGTTCTTCCTGTTTTCTGATAACAGTTTTGAACCAGCTGCCTCTTCCATCACCTTTACCTGCCACCACAACAAAAAGCCTGCTTTTCAATGGACGGATAGCTGAAGAGGTGAACTGCCTTCTGGCTTGCAGGGATGAAAATCTGGTTTCACAGCTCGTCCACAGTCTCAATCAGGTGTCAACAGATCACATGTATGTATTTTGAACTTCTACATCAGATTACCGTCCTTATTCCTTAAAATCAAAATTAACTGGATTGCGGAGGATGTTTGTGAGAATACGAAAATTAGAACATGCACGTTTTTCATTAGGCTTGCTTAGCAGATGGCTGCAATATAAGAGTCAAGTGTTTCAGTCAGACAACATTAATAATTGTTCAGCAGCCCTTACGCATAACTGTGGGGGTTATTTTATAGATCTGATGCTTATTCCTTTCTTGATAGTTAAGAGTGCAGACGTTGTGGTGTTGATTGTGCAATACTGATTTGTGTTCAACGTCAGTCACTAATGCGCATAGACAAATTACATACCCAAAAGAAAATTTTTGACACCTATGTCAATTCTGATTAGGTATTGAACTTAAGTATTTTAACAATTGAGCTATCAAGTATGCTAATGTATTCTCTTTTTGTTATTTTTTTTTTTATTTCTCCCTGGTGTCCTTTGAATTGTTTTATGTTGACAACCCTGTTGTTTCCCTACATGTTTCTAATCAATTGTTTTGTTCAAGTGTAACTAGCTTTTAAAAGTCCTCAAAGCAAACAAGGAGTGCACAGATGCATTTATAGAAAATCCATTACATTTCCTTATGGTTCCGAGGGAATCCTGTGATCTGAAAGATATGCCAATTTCCCCTTTTCAAAATAAAAAGATTTTCAAAGCATTGGGTTGAAACCTGAATGTTATACATTCATGCATATGTTATTTTCACTTCTACAATAATACATTCTTTATGATATGCCAAAGCATTGTTATAGAGAAGATGGTATAAAAATGGGCCTAAGAAACTTCTTGTGATAGTCTGAAACTGACAGCCGCATATATGTAAGAGTTGAGTAATAGAAAATGACTGTGAGAACTAGGAGGAATATTTCTTCTGGCATTCCTTTAAGAAGAGAGTGAAAAATCTAGAGACAGGAAGCAGTGCTTTGCAGACTTAATTTTTCCTATATTTTAACAGTAAATTGTCTTCTTTCATTTTGGTTTTGGTTTTTTTTTTGGTTTTTTGTTTTTGTTTTTTTTTTACTTGACTCATAGTTTCTTATAATTTGAAAATGCATTTGCCTCTTTATTTGCTTACTTCCACAATTCCAGAGAGTTGAAAGATAACCTTGGCAGTGATGATCCAGAGGGAGATATACCAGTCTTGCTGCAGGCTATCCTGGCAAGGAATCCTAATGTTTTCAGGGAGAAAAGCATGCAAAACAGATACGGGGTACAAAGCGGTAAGGATTTTTGATTATCTGTTGATTATTTTATGTTGTTCTGTAAATCTAGGGGACTGATATTAACCACAAATATGTATGGAGCACAACTGTTGTATTTATGCCTTGCCTTGTATTTGATAGTGATTTAAAGCTATGTACCTTAACATCTTCTAAGAGCAATTGTATTGTAAAAAGAAGGAAAATAAAAGCTACCAGGTATTTTTCTAAAAAATGTTTCATTTCACCTCAAAGTTTAATCTGTAGGATAAGTACTTGGATTTTATTTTGAAACAATTTTATTTTGAATTTTTTATGCCTAAGTTCATATGTTTGTCTTAGTAAATAATTGAAGTTGAAAAAAATATGTGTTGCTCTTACTGAAAATCTGTGATTATAGTGTATCATTGCAGTGAGAGTTCTTAACAATTCTGGAGTAACGAATAAGGTTGAATGAGGCATCCTTAACAGCTCCTCCCTGCCATTCCTCATCTTAACAGCTTGTGATGCCCTACAGCTCTAACATGTTTATGAATTTTGGGAGACTAAACCCTTATGCATCTTTCCATAAATGTCAATTACTTCAATAAATTTTTTACATTTATACAAGAACTCAAGTGCACTTTTGCATGTAAAAGGAAAAAACGTCTCATGTGCACTTTAGTAAGAATATATATTTCACTGAAAAGATCACCTGTTGTTGAGCTATCCTAGCTTAAGCATGTATGCTGTTGTGATACAGTTTGGTTGTGCAAGAATTTTTATGTAACCTTGAGTTATGATTTTATGAAGTGCATTCTTTGCCATTTGATAGGAATGCTAAAATGGATTTATGCATATTGCTTTTTTATAAGAAGAAAAATTGTAGTAAGACTGGGAGTATATGTAAGGAATCTCATTCTAGTAATGTTTCTACTAGGCTGATGTTTTCTCAGTGCTATGTAGTAATATAAAAGTAAAAGAGGATATTGTAGTGCTAATGGCCCCAGACTAATTTCAAATCCCTTTTAGACCCGGTGTTTGGGGCTTGTTTTTAGTTCTTTCTCATTACATCATTATCACGTATACAGTTAATCTGTCTGGAAACTTTGGAAAACGTGCTTTTTGGTTGTTGGGGGGTGTTTAGTTTTGTTTTGGTTTTTTTGCTTTCTTTGTTTCTTCTTAAGTTACCTGGGCTGGGCCTACCCTTGCTATCCATAAAAGAGATAGAGAAGTGAGAGCTGTCTATCACAGATTAAGTTAATAAGGAGATTTTTTTAAATTACATTAGAAAATTAATTACATGTTTGCCATCATTCTTTTAAAACAGAAACTACCACATCTGTGGTTCAAAGCATGTTTTAAATTAGGGAGGAGAAAACAAATAGATATATTTTTAAAGCCCTTGAAGAGAGCACCCTGTACTTTAAGTACAAAATTGGAACTTTGTCTGTATAGTTCATGCTGATATGGATACATTATGTCAGCTTTCTGTACAGGAATGCTAAGGTTAGTTGTTTGGCTGAAATATACCTGGCTGTGGTGAGAGTGGCAGTGAGCAGTGAGGGGGCAGTGGGCAGGCTGGGTACTGCTTCCAGCATAAAAAATCCCTGGGATTTCATGTTCACTTGCCTCTATGTGAGGTAACCAGTATCCATTTAAACAAATTTTGTAGAAGTTGAGGAGTCTCCATCTGTTACTCCGGACACTAAAATGTACTCTATATTGAAGTATGGAGGTATCTAACTTTTTTCAGCACAACACAGGACTTTAACTCTTGTTGAGGGCCAGTTTTAGTGTGCTCAAGTACATGGAATGCAACATTTACCACTCCTGGGAGGTAGTAATGGTTTAATTCTTGCGGGATTATCTCTGTCTCTGCTGGAGAAAGTGGAGGAGAAAAGAGGGTGACAGGGAAGGTTTCTGAAAGTAGTTTTGCACATGTGATTATTGCAGTAATTAAAATTGATGATAGCAGTTGTAGGATTAACAAAAATCTTCCAACAACTTCATATTGAGGACTTTTTGTCTAACTGTCTAAAATACTTGTACTACGAATGAGCTTCTACCTATGGCTGTAGATCACTTGCTTTGGCGTCCCAAGATACTGCGTGCTCGTGAGTTCTGACGCATTTTTAGCTGTAAGACGTGAAATTCTGTCACTAAAATAACTTCAAATTCATTGACATTTTTGTGTAAATGAAGTGTCATGTAGTTGTTAGGGTATTCTTTTTTCCTGTATTGAAGAGAGGAAAAAAAAAAGATCCCTCTAAATTCTCCTTTATAGTGGTGTGAGTCAGAACAGAATAGAAGAGAATATTTCAGTTGTAAGGGACCTACCATGATCATTTAACCCAACTGCCTGACGTCTTCAGGGCTGACTGAAAGTTCAACCAAATTAAGGGCATTGTCCAAACACCTCTTAAATTAGTTTCAAGAATGTCGATACATGTGGCTTGCCAGCTGGTTCAACACCTGAACTTCCAAAACATGACTGTGATAACCTACTAGCTGTGGGAACCACAACTGGGATATTGCTTCTGCTTTGCTATTGAAATATTTCAGCACCCTCTTTGATAACAGTCCTTCTAAGCTTAGTGGAGGTGGAGTAGAAAGCTTTTTTCTCTGGGTAGGAAGAGACGGCTAAATATTATTGGAACAGTGAGAATATCTTGCAGCGCTCAGTCCAGGATGACTGATTGCTATACTTGCGCCAGCAACTGGAGATATGTCTTCTCTCTTGTGAGTCTGCCAAATCTTTTGCCTGTTGGCACAACGAGTACTGTACACACGAGCCTGGGGTGCTGAATATATGTCCTGGCTTAAAATGTTTCTCTGTACTACTAGGTTTTGACTTAGGAAGCTCTACGGAACAGGTGAAGAAACTACGGTTAATATTTGTAACTGAATTAACACAACTTTAGGGAACACAATTTTGTATCATGCTGTAAAATGGACGTCATACATGAATTCAGTAGTTTCTAATGTTTTTTAACAGTTGTGGGTAGATGGTCTTATTGTCTGTAAATTTTATAATCTTATTAAAGTTTATAATCTCACTGTATATAGTAAAATCTGAAATGAGATACTTCATTGATTGAAAAGGAAATGCGTGCAAAGTAATGCTGTTTTTTTTTTTGAATAGGGATGATGATGTCGCAGTTTAATATTTCTCAGAATTCCATGCGTGGTAGTCCTGCATCTTCCAATTATCAACAAACCACTATCTCACATAGCCCTTCCAGGTAATCCTTTCTTTTGAGTGGGGTGGAAGGGGAGTGAACTTCAAGTTCTTCCTACACTGACAGCCAATTCTTGTTGCAAGTATGTAAGTGGAAGATGATCAGTGTCACGACAAATTTTGCATTTGTCTGACAGTGGGGTAAGTTTCTTAATACACAAAGAAATATCTTTCTGTCAGTGAACTAATCCCTGTATTCCAAGGATTCATCATTAATTCTCCTCTCTCTCGCTCCATCCTGTAATTTGGCCAAACTTTCTCTCCTGCCTAAGGAGTCCCTCTGCCTCCTGTTACCCTCTGGTTGTCTTCTACCCATGTCAGAGGCTGAGACTGGTGGCAAAAAGACAGGAGAGAATAGACTGGTGTGCTCCAGCATGTCCCAGTACTGGTTTAGCAGAGTGATGGGAAATAAGATTTGTAAAAGCATGGAGTACTATTGTAACAGGTATACAAAAGGCTTCTTGCAGAAAGATAGGCCCAATAGTTTGGCCAGTCTTCCAGCAGCATCCTCGTCAGATTTCTGGGGTTTTAAGTTTTTGCATGTTTGCAAGTAGCATCTACCTATAATTTAGGCTTTTATTAGTATATTAAAGTGCTCTGGACTAGAGGAGAGAGTTCTGCATGTAGTTTGAACCCAGGTAATGGGTTTTAACAGATCCCATCTTCAGTTATTAGATATCATTATTAAAATAAACTGATTCCAGGTTTCACTTCAAGTTATTGTAACTGGCAAATGAAATGTTCTGTATCTTCACAACAACCAGTACACTTCTTAACTTTTATATCTAAAAGGGATATTTAAAAAGATTTTTTGAGTTGTGAATTTTACAATGAATAGTACAAAGTTTTCTTGAAATCCTTGCAAAATCCTTGTGTTAAGTACTTTGCTGTTTCTTTCTATGGAAGCTTACCTTCATGGAGTTCCTATTTAGAACTGAGGGTTATGAAAACATGTAATGTACTTTCTGATGTATTTATTTGGTTATTTTAATTTTGAGAAGCTCATCTAAGAATGTAAGTAATAATGTACATGTATTACTGTCACAAGTCAATGTTATTTTTATGGCTTCCTATCTGTAGAATGAGTCTGAGATAAAGCCAGTGAAAGAGAAAGTTGTATTCAGTGGACTCGGGTCAAGTCCTACCTAACTGCCTATCACATTCCTGTATCTTGGCAGTGTAGTTCTGTTAGATGGAGTTATTTGAAATCTTACTGGAAAGTAAAGAACGAGTAAATGGCTCCTTGTTAATCCTAGTGACCAAGTTGTTGATTAAATTGCTGTCACTTTCATTCAAACTTCTGAGATTAACTTTTGGAAATTGCAGATCTAATTTCCATACATATTTTTGTCATTGTTTTCCTAGGTGGAGGTCCTATGAATGCTTTTTATTATCTTCTGACTCTTAAGTAGTATTTGCAGTTAGGAAAGTATAGACAGCTTAAAATACTGCTTTTGAAGGACGTTCTCGATTGTGTTGTGGGCTTTTTTTATCTTAAATGAATTGTCATGTTCTGAAGGTATAATTTCCAAAAGAAATAATGAATTTGTCTACATTTTCTAGTCCGACTTTTAAGAACATTTTTTCAATTTTGTTTTCTTTTTAGCCGGTTTGTGCCACCACAGACAAGCTCTGGTAACAGATTTTTGGCACAACAGAACAGTCCAGTGCCTAGTCCATATGCTCCTCAAAGCCCTGCAGGATACATGCAGTATTCACATCCTCCAAGTTATACACCTCATCCTCAAATGCAGCAAGGTAAGTCTGTGATGTTTATTTTATTCTCCTATTTCATGTCAACTTTACTTTCATGTGCACATTTCATGGGTTTCTAATTGCTTTGAAGCAGTTACATGCTTAATGCAGATGTTTGAGGCAGGTGTATTTAATCTTTGCTTTTCTGGCTGTAAAGTGGTAGTATCTACTTAGTTTCTAAAAGATTAAATAAAAGAGAAGAAGAAAAGGTAAAACACGTTCATGTTGCAATGCTCCTCTATTTGTATCCAGTTTGTATTGCTGTCCTGTATACATGACAATAAAAAAAATCTGAACAACCCGAAAGTTATATTTGTTAGCTGTCAGCATCACTTACATGTACTAGGGAAAACCTCATTTCTGTCAATGAAAAGTTAAGTTTTGCTGGAAGATTCTTACCCTTACTGTCCCTTTTTAGTGTCAGATTAATTCTAAATTGGCTAGAATTATGCTGAAGGTATGCAGTAACTGGCAAAGATGGCCTTCAGAACAAATGGATTTCTTTGTTCTTCCCTTGTCTAAAAACAATCTTGAACCCATGAACAGTATTAAGGTATCTAGGGCATTTCTTTGTTGATAAGTAGAATTCTATTGGATTCTTTTAAACAATTTTTTCTTAAAGTTTAACATTGTGCTTTGAATATATATACAGCTGTTTTATATGTAATGTTACATGTCTCATGAATACCTTGAAAGTTACTAAGGTAGTGAATTCAAATTATATAGAAGTAAACAAAGTTTTCTGTAATCAGTAAGGAAGATACTGACTGTAATTAGAATAGATATGGAGAGAAATTTGGCTAATTTGTACATGGAATTAAGATTTTAAATCCTTTTGAAAAATCTTAGATAATCTGTTTTTAGTCAAGGTATTTGTAGCAAGTTGGATTCTTGTTCAGACTCCAGATTTCTTGCATCCAACTTTTTAATATCCACTGTTAGGGTGTTTTCTCTGAAACTTTTCAAGTTCATGACTTCTGAGTGTATCAGTACAGTTACTTACTTTTTTTATATTTCAGCTTCTGTATCCAGTCCCATTGTCACAGCTGGGATGAGGAATCTCCATGAAAATAAAGTTTCAAGTCAGTTGTCTGGAAATTCAGCTAATCATCATGCTGATAATTCCAGACATGGCTCAAATGAAGACTACCTACAGATGGTGCACAGACTCAGTAGTGATGTATGTTAAAAAATCTGTTTCTTATGATAAAGCAAGTATTTACTATGATAAAGCAAGTATGTGTTTAACTGCCTTAGATATTTTATGATGTTGTGGATGGATAAAACCACTGAAGATCGATTTCAATTTCAGATGTGTAGACTCAACAATGCAAATTTTACACATGCAATTAAATTTTTTCTAAATCACTCTTTCTTTTGGAACTGTTTGTAACATTAATTCTGATGAAACTAGGAAAAGTAAAAAATCTTCACATAATTGCATAGTGAGTTCATTTTAAAGATATGGTAGAGCTTCTCTAGAAATACTGTAGCAATATGTTAATGCAAACAATCTACGTTCTAAGTAGGTATGTAGTTACCTTATGTCTCTGGCAATCCATGCAACTGTCAATTTGATTTGACATAATTGACCAAACTACTGGATAATATAGTAGTGTTGTCAAAGGCAATAGAGATCTTTTTCTTAATGGTCTCTTACATGATTTTATGGCCTAGTTTCTTTTGAGGATGCTTTCCCTCAGTGAATTTGTTTCTTGCGGGAGAAATTCCTTCTGAAATCCTGAATCTAAAGGAAAAAGACCTCACATCTTTCTCCCACTTTTCATTTTCTTCGTAAGCAGTTCATCCTGTGGATGAAAGTGGTCAAGATTGTTCTTCGCGAGTTGGGCGTGCAATCTGTTTACAGTTCATAAACAGAGAGCCCTTAAGTTTCAATTTATTTTTTCATCTAAACCCCTTAAGAAGCAGGAAGCAGGCCTCTATTTTTTGTGTGGTTGTGTGTGTGTTTTATGTAGTTTACTAAAAGGCCAGACTCCCTAAATCCCCTATAGGGATTAATACAGTAGAACTCAAAAAGAGTTACTAGTTTTATTATTCAGCTTGCTTTTCTGTTAAATGTAACAGTTATGGTGGTTAAAAATATTTGCTAAGAAGTAGTATCTCAAACAAGAGAGTGTTGTAATGAAAGAATCTATCATAATACACAGTCATCAGATGTTTTTCTGTCTCTGCTTCAGTGTTGCAAATTCTTTTATGTAGGAAAATATTCTTGGCTTTAGATGTACAGATATCCCTCCAACTGTATTAAATGGACACTATCAAGAGAATCTTGGTTTTGATAAGACAGTTAGCAGAATTTAGTTAACAGTTAAAACATGCTTTTTTGAAAACTTTCATATTAGGATAACTTATTTCATATTTTTAATGAATAAGAATCTTAAAATATTCATCCCTAATTTTGTGATTCAAGCAATGCCACCACATCCTAATTCATGAAAACTAAGATGTGAAACTCATTTCAAAATGTACAGATTATGAAAACATAGTACATCCTCATTGGCTGATCTAATTGGAGAAATACTAGACATAAAAGTAGTAAATGTTGTAAACTTGCACTTTTATCCTTTTGTGCACTTTCTAAATGGTGCATATGTGTTACCTGTGTTTTACTTGTAATTATACCTTTAAAAGCTGATTTTAGAAGCTGTCATGCAGAAAACAATTTGAAGAATTTGGATTAAAGTTTTGCATCTATGTATGAATAATAATCACAATGTTGCAGCCTTTTCTACTTTAGAAAATGTCTTTATGAATGAGTATTTTAAGAATCATAAAACTCAAGAACTTCAATTATTTTTATACATTTTAGGATTTTATTGTTTTAAAAAAGTTAGTAGTTAATGGAACATTGTGTATCTCTGAAATACAAAATGAGCAAGTATACCCTTAAAGGCTCACTACACATTCACTCAATTTAAGGACAGTTTTTTTGTAAACTTGAGAGCATTCCTAGAATATAATTTGATGAAGCTCCAAACTAAGAAAGTGTAAACGCACATTTCTGAAAATTTGTCAGCTTTGGTAGGATTGACATCTCTATCCAAAATGTTATATACCTAGTTAGTCGGTTTAGTAAATTTAGTAAAAGTTGTCTTTGCCTGTGTCTTTGACAATCATGGTTAAAGGTCCTCTCCTGACCTAATAAAACATACCTGATAGGAAGTTACTAAGCTTATTTTACAATATTTTGGGGTGTTATTTTGAGATTTATTCAAGTCAAAGAAAAGTTAGTTTGGGAAAAAAATATTAGTTCCATAATTTCAGTGTGGTAGCTAAATGAGTAACTCAGTATTATATCATTTCAGTTTCGCTTAAAATAATATCATAGACTTTTAATATGCAGTTCATTTTATTGTGCTCATCTGACTATAACACTCCTTTGCCCAGGAGAATTTCTTCACAAGGCAACAACTCTTTTTGCAAACACTCTTGCAAAAATAAGTGTAATTAACATCACAGTGTAAGTTTTAGGTTTTTTGTGCTGTGAATGTAAAGAAAAAAAATCAAATGTAATTGTGTGATAAGTGCCTATAGGTGGTGAAACCGATGAAATCTGTTATCTTATGGATTTGTGTTCGAGTTGGAATCGCCTTAAGTCCATAAACTTCAAACTCTTTTCTTTTCCCTTACCAGTATCATCTACCCCTTAACAAGGCATAGTCTGTAAATGGCCCAGTAGCTACACATGTGGAAATTGGCTGTTTGACCATCGTCAAGAGGGGTTGTGTAGTTGTGCATCTATGCAGGCTTCTATCTCCTTGAAATAGAAAATTAGCTTTCTATCTTACTACTGGATGCTGATTTTTTTCATGCAGACATGTAAAAACATAATTACAATTAAACCTTCTAACATTCTGTTAATTGGGTTGCTATTGGTCAAAAGGTTAAAAAGTATTTGTCAGACAGATAATTCAGATGAAAAAAAAAAGGAAAGACAAGGCTATGTGAGAAAATTGCCTGTATCCAGATACCTCAACAAGGGCCACATTGTAATGTTAGGTACCAAAATAACCAGTTTAATTAGGAAACATGAAATAACGTAGAACTTATTTGGAGACTTCTTTCATTTGTTTGCCTGTGCCTTTTGGAAGAATGACATTTTTAGAATTTGTTTATAATTATAGAAATCTTCTATTCAAAGATACAGAATTTGTTTATTTTTCCTTTCCCCAAACATTCTCATAGATGCTGTATTAAAAAGAGTAGTTGAAGTGGGAAAATTGAAATTTAGGGCATTTCCTGAATGAGTAGTCATGACCAGCAGAGGGCTTCACAGCAGCATTGTAAAAACCCATGTAAAACCTGAATGGAAATTGGAATAGTGAGTTTCATATGTAAGGATAGTGTGGGGGTAAAAAATACACATTTACATTGCTAAAAATAGAGCATGGACATAATTACATTTCAATTAATATTATATTATGAAAAAGTTTGTCTGAAATTATTAATTGCTTTGGAGCAGTTGGGGAAGTACTTCATATTGCCATTGAGTTGTTTCCTGTTTAACTCTCACAAGCTAAAATCCCTCCAGCTGTGTTTTACTTGAGACTAACCCACCTGCTGTAATGGGGCTGCTAGAGATTCTGTTCAGTCCTGGCTTCTGTATGCTGAGGATATAGATACAAAGTGTTTCTTTGTTGAACTGTAAAGCAAGATAGCTTTCTAGATAATCTTTTAAGTACAAAAACGGAGTTTTAAAAATCTGCATTTTATACTCAGTTTCTTTCAGATGATGTTGTATAAATTCACATATCTGCTCTTCTCTACCATGAGTACCTGCAGCAAAAGGTTCTAAATGGAATCTTAGTGCAAACCCAAAAGTGCTTGTCTAGCTAGAAGACATGTACAAAGATTTATTTTTGTGTGCCTATTCTGGTTATAGATTCTTAGGTCTGATTGGAGCACTGCTTATATATAGTAGTCTAATAGCAGTCTAAATTACAAAGATTTTGATGTAAGTAAATATTTTTCTAATACTTCTTGTATGCTTTTTTGTCCAATCCATTTTATCAGTTTATGTACTAATTTCAGTTTTTATTTTAACAGATGTTTATGTTCATAATGTTAACTTCTTTTATCATTATTACTTTAGGATGGCGATCCTTCAATAAGGAATACTGCGTCTTTTTCCTTGAGGTCACCACAGTCAGTTTGCTCTCCAGCTGGAAGTGATGGAGCCCTTAAAGGTAGTCTAGCAGTCATATATATGTCAATTTATTTTTCCCAATTTTTTAAGAACAGAGAGTTTAAAGAGGTATTTAGTTTTTCCTCCTGACTTCTGTATTTAAATAGTAGTAGAGACTATGTCATTATGTTTTGGATACAAAATTATTTTGAGCCCTGATTCAGAAGAAATTTCTGATGGTATCAGAATTGACTAATTATCCTTCAAAATAAAGCTCAGATTTATGGAGGACAGAAGGATTTAAAATCCTTTCCAATCTGAGGATTAAATTCTTTATAAGAATTCAGTTGCTCTACGTAAGAAAAGTTTTAAAGGCAGCATTACGAGTATTGAACCCTTAACCAGCTCAAAAGTGTTTTAACATGCAATACTTGTCGTAATTACAATAATGAAATTCTAAAAATATGAAAATAAATTAGCTCAATCCACATAGCATAAATGAAGCCTGAAAACCTTAGCTCTGGAGAGGAATAGGGTGAACTGTCTGTCAGTTGAGAGGAAAGAGAAAAAAATCTGCTCAAAAGAATTCTTTATACTAAAGTCCACTTCATAAGGTAGGGGTTGGGACATATTCTTGTTAATTTTCTTTTTTAGTGATTATATATTGACAGGGCAATAATTGAAAGATGAAACAGTGCTTTCTTCTCTATAGACCTGAAACAAAAATATAAGTCTTATTAGGTGTTCAGTTTAGGTAGAGAAGGAGGACAGAAGATGGGGGAGATTACAGAAAAGGTGATGGTATTATGCAGCCTGGGTAAGAGACGTGTGGCAGGGGTGGACCTCAGGGCAGCCTTTCCATGCCTATGAGGAGATTATCAGGAAGATCTGAGTCAGTTGTTTCATTGTTGTGGAAGAAGGATGAAACACAATGGACTTAAATTTAAGTAGGAGTTTCTAACTAGGTTGAAGGCAAAACTTTTTCACTATCAGGACAGTCAAGCAGTGGAAAAGGATCCCCATAGAATATGTGAATTTTGTATCCTTGAGGATTTTCAGGATCAGGCTGGATAAAACCTGACATAATGTGTCCTTGCCTCATCCTGCTTTGAGCATGAGGATGAACTAAACATCTCCTGGGGTCCCTTCTTAACTGAATTATCCTATGGTTCAGGTGTCAAGTGAGAAGTATGTGTGTAGGATGCCAGCAGCTTCAGTATTTCAGGAGGTCTTGTGCTAAAGGACTTGTTTTAAGACTTGTGTAAATGTGGTTATTTTTCCAATCCTTGTCAAACTTACAGGTTTAAAAAGGTTGTGGATCTAAATTAATCCACTCAGATTACCACTCTGCCAGACAATATTTGAATTATTTTTTTGGTTAAAGTTGCTGCTATTTCAGTTGGCTGTCTCAGAACCCAGTTTTGAAGGGATACCTTTTCAGATTATTTCTGAAAACAATCTGATTGCATAGTTCAGATGGTAATATTTCAGCATTAGAGGGACTGAGAAAGGGGAGCTTTCTGATTTATTTATCTCTGTTTCAGCTTTACTTTTCCCTTTCATAAATTGCACGACTGAAATACTGCTGTAAATGGTGTTGCCATTTTGCCCTCTTTAAGATATTAACGAACCCTGATTGAGAGAGAACAAGTTCTTGATGCTGCATCTAGTATTTTAGAAATGCATGGAAGAGGTCTAAATAATTGCAGTGTTATTAAGAACACGGGATCCCCTGCAGGGAATTTTTTGCCTATGATTTGTAGTGAAAGTTGGGATGAATACAACAAGAAATATCTATGCTGAGCTTTTTTGTTGCTCTCTTCTTAGACCCTGAGAGTTTGGTTGGCAGGTCACAAATGTTGATAAAGAAAATTAGCAAAATACTTACAATTTTTCTGTAAGGACAAAAAGAATGGCACTAGGCATAACCAATTGTAATCAGAGAGAGATCTCAGGAAGGTTGTTATAATGTCTGAGCTTTCTTACATGACACAAGGATTTGAGGCATTTGCTGAAGGTTACAGGACTTCTGGAGACATGGAGAACATGACAGCACAGTCTTGAATTACCTTCACACTGAATGTAGCTGTCTGTTTGACAGAATCTGAATGAGGGAGAAGTTTTGTTTGCAACGGAGGCAAATATTTGAGAGATGGCAGGACATAGTTTTGGGTGATTATTCACTTAATCAGTGGAGTAAAATTTCACTGTCTTTGCTTCACTTCTGCTTCAGTAAAGGTAGAAGAGCAGCTGAAGTTTAATCCCAAAGGTCTAGGCTGGTCTTTATCCTATGTTTTTAGTATAAATTTTTTGGTTTTAGCTACGGAAACATCATAATGGCTCTGTTTTCATGCTGTCATCTGTTGCCACATCCACTTTTTAAAAACTCATTCTGTGAATAGAGTATGGAGTATCATGGAGTGTTTTCCTTTTGTTGACCTCGTAATATCCTTTGGATTCCATTAGTGAAGATTGATTACTCATCAGAATATTTTATCCATTTGTTCTACTTCCCTACTGCTATGAAACCTCACATTTTATTTTAATTCTTAATTTTTTCTTGAGGAAACTTCTAAAGATTTGTATAAAGGAAAGCCTTCCACAACGTTTTTAGTCTGTTGCTTTATGAAGAGGTGTGTTCATGTCATTTACAGTCCTGTTTCCACAAAGTTTCCTAAATAATTAGGAAAACATCTGTAAGGACTAGCAACAATTCTTATGAAATGATGTAATTTGGCACTTTTTTCCACAAATAAGTTGTATTCCCTCCAGAAATTGTTAATGAGTATTTGATTATTTTCTGAGTAATTTGGAAAGGTCACTTCTTAGAGCTTCACAGAACTCATCCAGGCATATTCCACTACACTTGGTCTCTGAATATATAGTGGATAACCAGAAGAATTAGGAATCTTCTCAAATCTGTAGTGCTCTCAAAGGTACTTGTGAAACAAAAATATCATCTTCCCTTCTCTCCTTCAAAAGAAAGGTTGAAGAAATTTATCCAAGGATTTTTTTTCTGATAGCAGCGAAATAAAAATTCATTCTTGTTTATTCCTTCAAGTCTTAATTTTTATTCCAGGCGGCTTCTGAATACAGCCATTCTCAGGTAGAACGGCCAAAGCTGAGTTTTTCATGAGGCCTTTCAAACTCTGGGTAGAGTGGTGGGACTCTATCCTGAAAACTATTGGAAGAGGATGTGTCAAGTGAAAACAATCTGTCCCTAAAAACTTTTCAAATGTATGTTCTTTATCTGTCTCATATGATATCCTTGAAAATAAGTGTCAACGTTGTCTGCTAATAAAAATAAGTAACATTTTCTCTAGTGCAAAATTTTGGGAGTTTTCCAGGGGAAGATTGTAGGATTTTAGAAAATGCCGCCGGGAAGGACTTGCGGACTTGCCATCTTCTTACACTCCTGTTGGCTAAGCTGTAACAGTATCGTTCTCAGTAACGTCCATGTATTTTAAAATGTCAGTAACAGTTTCCTTGGTTTTGCCATGCAAGTTATTCAAATTCTTAGTGTTAGAAAGCTCCTAATGCTTAACCTGTATCATTTTTGTTGCAGTTAGTCCTGATGCTTCTTGATTTATTTCCAGTGGGCAGAGAAAAACAGGTCACATCCTTTTTTTTTTAATAGAAGACATTTACATCTCAAAGAACATTATCATATCTTACACTAATCTAATCTACAAACTGAACAGTACAGTTTCTGTTATCTTTACATAAGTCATCATTTCTGAGCTTCTAATTGTCTTTGATGTTTTTAACTGTCTTCTAGTTGGTCTACATATGTCTTGATGTTCTACTGTCCTAAGACACAGATACATCTCTATTTGAAGACTTAGAAGGATGTCAGTCAGTAAAGCAGTGGAGACTACTTTGTGTGATACTACTGTTGTATAGACAGTATAGCTGCTCTTTGCTGATAACCTAGATTTATACTGCAAATTGTTTTAAACATTCTGCTGTCTTTCTATGGAGCTTGTCTATCTTCCTCTTACTGTTTTGCAATTATACGAAGTTTGTACTTCTTATCACTGAAATTGTTTTGTTTCAGAAAGTTACTCAAAGTAGTCAAAAAAGCTTTTGATTATATTTTTAAAAGTTGGCCTCTCAAAGACTTGAAACCAAAAACAGTAATGATGTTTAGATTAATAAAACAGTCTCTAACTCTGTTACATGAGAAGGTATTAATGACAAATACTTTTAATTGTTATTCTTATGACAGTGCTCTGAAAAGCTGCACTTGTTCACATATATTCACTTCATCCATTTTTATTAAGAAAAATTGAACTTGTGTGAACATAGCTTCACAGTACAGTTTACAATAATCAACATATTTTTGTCTAGATTACACTAGATTAACACTCTTCAGGTTGTTAGTGAAATTATTATGAGAAGCTATATAGAAAGCCGTGCTAAAATCCAGATATGGTACTCAGTTCTCTTCAAGATTTGATTATACTTATTCTTAATGAATTCATTTTGGACTACCACTTCTTCATTATCTCAGTTCTTACAGAAAAATTATTCTAGTGTATACTTAAATCATACAGACTTTGTGTCTTGGTCTCTGAATATATAGTGGGTAGGCCTTTACCATCCTTTTGAAGGAACTGTTTTTCCCTTTTTGAGTCTGCTGGAGGCGCAAATTCACAAAGTCATTATTTCCAATTTTGAGACTCGTTTAGCTGGAGTTCCAGGGTGAATTTGTCTGATCCCATTTTCATGAAAACTTTCCTTTTATGTGAAGGTGATAAATAAGATCAGTTATGGGGGGGAAAAAAAAAGACACACTTCATTTACACATTGTAACTGCACTCTGTTAAAACCTGTTGGCAATAGTGTGTTCCTCATGTTCTGTAATCACAGGGTTCCTAGCTTTTCCCGACAAATGTCATTGTGAATACAATATGGATGCTCTGGTTCTCTTCTGCTTCAACTTCTGCCCTTAGGAACTTATTTACCGTACAATTAGTCATATATGAAGTCTTAATAGTTCACATGTAGCACATACACATTTCTTAAAGTCTTTTTCCAAAGAATTGTCCAGTAAAATGTCTGGAATGCTGTGTCCAGGTTTATATGCCAATTTGGTACCTATTTAAATCATGTTCCAGGAGTGTGGAAGATCGCTTTCCTACAGATTTTAAAAAGTGTAGCACTTGACCATTCTTGAAGTTTCTCTCCAATGTGCTATGAACCAAGTATTAAACATTAGTCTTCATTTGTTCTCTAGCAGTCTTTCCAGCTTTCATGCTTAGGGAATGATACTTCTGGCAAAACATGGTGTAGGATGGGTGAAAGGCTTTTATTATTTTATCGGCATCTGAGAACCTTTGCCTGCAAGGGAATTAAAGGAATATGAGGATAATGTTTCATGTGACCCTTTGGAAGTTGTTACTGTACAAATGGAAAGATAATAATTTTTTTAAATTCTGAAATATGTGTGAGTCCTGACTTCCTGATAACCTGAGTAATTTCTTTTTAACCATGTGGATCACAACATGGAGTGTGATCAGTGGTGTGACTTTGCTGCATCACCTGTGAAAGGCAAGTGACATGAGGAGGCTTAGAGACAATCACAGGAAGTATCATGAATACTTAAAGAAGGTGTGAGTATTGTGGTGTGATTAGCAAGTACAGACAAAACCATAAGATGGAGATGTCAGTGATCTGTTCAGTCTCCTGGACAGAAGCTTCTTTGTTTGCTATCCAAGCTAGTGACGCACAGTGAGCAGGTGTAGCCAGGGTAAACAAACTAGAAGTGGATTCAAAACTTTACGTTTTAAAGAAGGCTAAGTCTCTGTCAATGCAATCAAATTCTTTTTATAGTTGATTGCATTATCTAGGATTTGAAAAGATACCAGTCAAGAATCACAGAATAAAAGGTGTTTACAAATTGCTACAGCAGTTGGTAAAACTTCTTCCATACTTGGTGCCATCTACCACTAGGAATAAATAGAAGAACTAAGAAATGTAAAGAACCTGTCCTAGGATTATCATGGGTGGTCTGAATGACTGTTGCTGAAAGACGAGAGAGGTGTTGTTGATGGTTCTGTTTGTTCTCTGTAGAGAACAAACATTTCTCATTTCCTATTATGATACCTGCTTCTCGGTTATGTTTGGTGTTATCTGGTTGAGTATCAATATTCGCTCTTCAGTAATGATACAATGACATTCCTGAATCAGGGGAGAACCTCCTTTTATCTCAGAAGCTGTACATATTCCTGCTGTATAAAAAGAGAATGCGTAAAGTTCTTTTAATGATATTATCTATGGAAAATCAACTACAAAAAGTCAGATTTGTTTTTCTCCTGAATTACTGCTCAGCCCTAGATTTAGACTCAAAAGTTGCCTAAATATTTTCCAGTTCTAAAATAAGAAATTTGGTTCATTCTTAAAGATAGTTTCTGAAGATTTGTATATTATTTACTACACTGACAGCATTTTGTAGAACAAACCTTCTCTATCTTGGAATCTCAGCTGGTTCAGCAAACTCATTATAACGGTATTCTTTAAAAAAACTTTTTTTCCTGTTATCCAGTCTTGGTAAAGATATTTATTCTTGGGCATATTCTCAGGCTTCTCCCATAGGAAATACTCCAGACTGACTCCAACATTAATAGACAAAACCGTCTCTGTATAATGAGTGTAGTTTTCAAAGACCCATTAAGGTTGGAAAAGATATCCAAGATCATCTGGTCCAACCTTTAATGAAAAACCGTCGTGCCAACTAAACCATAGCACCAAGTGCCACATCCAGTCATTTCGTGAACGCCTCCAGGAACAGTGACTCCACCACCTCCCTGGGCAGCCCATTCCAGTGCTTACCCACCCTTTCAGTGAAGAAATTCTTCCTGAGGTCCAACCTGAACCTCCTCTGGTGCCGTTTGAGGCTGTTTCCTCTAGTTGCCTGGGAGAATAGGCTGATCCCCACCTAGACATGAACTCCTTTCAGGTGGTTGTAGAGAGTGATAAGGTCTCCCTGAGCTTCCTTTTGTCTGGGATAAACACCCCCACCTCCCTCAGCCACTTCTCACTGGACTTGTGCTCCAGCCCTGTTCCCCTTCTCCAGACTCGCTCCAGCACCTCAGTGTCTTTCTTGTAGTGAGGGGTCCAGAACTGAACATAGCATTCCAGGTGTGTCTTCACCAATGCCGAGCACAGGGGGACAATCACTGCCCTGGTCCTGCTGGCTGCACTTTTGCTGATACAGGCCAGGATGCCGTTGGCCTTCTTGGCCACCTCAATACACTTCTGGCTTTTGTCTGAAGTCTCAGTATTGAACAGAATGTGCTGTGTGTTCATTGTGTTATATGTGTTCAAAACTGCTGAAGTTTGTCATAGGATGGAACTGTTCAAGAATGCTTCGTACTTTTCAGTTTCTTTTCACCTCGATACACAGGCATTGTAGCTTCCAAGCCTCCTTGTTATCAGAGGCTTAACCATCACTAAACATTTCAGAAATATGTGAAGTTATTGCTGGAATGTGTTCTTTTAAAATGCAGCTTACAGGCCTTACTATCAAAACCTTTCAAGAATTTTCTTCAGGAGGAAGATATTTCCAAATACTTATTCGTAGTGCTGCCTAGGAGAGGCAAAACTTTACTTTTGTTTCTTCATTTACTGGATTCTAAGACTGTTCAATGGAATGCACTGAAATCCTTCTGACCTCCTCAAGTCTATTCAGAGATGAAAAGAACCACTTTATCTGTTGCTACAGTGTTACTTTTCAACATGAGAAATGCCAAATTAATACCAAATCAGATTGATCTTGTCATATTTATTTAGAAGTTTAGGACAAGGGAGAATCAAATCAGTTCCCTGTGTTCAGAAGTGTAACTCTGAAAAACAGTACATGTTCCATTGTTGCAACTTTAAAAGTATTCATATAAGAGATAATTCAAGATTAAGATGTCAGTAATATCTCTTTGAAAAGTTCTGAGTTGCCTGTACTATTTGTAGAAATTACCCTGCAGCTTGTGTTTCCTGAGTGGTAGACATTACCATAAAAAAAATTGGTAGCTAATGATTCCTGCTACACATTACGTTTAATCTTGTTAATTACCCAAAGAAATGGTAATTGCAGGGAGGAGCATAACAAGAATAGGAATCTGGTGAAAAGCAAGGGAGAAATCTTCTTAGGATGTAGCAAGAACTTTGGTACTGGTGGCTGAGTGTGGTATCTCATTTGCGGAAGGAAAGTAGAGTAGTAGAACAGTTTTGAAAATTGTTGGATGAGTCAAAACAGGGCTTCCCAACTTTGTGGATGTTATTGACAGAATATGGAGTTGTTGCTGATGGCCAAGAAGGATTAAGATAATCCCATGTCATACCCTGCTCCCTACATACAGAAGTCATGGGACTTCTTACAGAGTGGTCTAGGGAGACAAAATAAGCATAGCAGTCTGTGAAAAGTGGTCATCAGTAGAAGCACTCTTTTCATGTGAATTGAAGCTTTGATAGAGATATTCATTCTGTTTTTTCATCTACTGGTCAGTACATTGCTTAATGATTCTTAACATTTCAAAAAATATCTGGTAGAAATTTAAGCCACAGAATAAAGCTGCTTTCTTGTTCAGTGGTGTTTCTTGAATGAAGCACATGGGACCTGTATTCCAGTTAATTTTTGCTTGTAGTTAGAGGTACTGACCTATGATGACCTGACCAGAATGACTAATAATAATCTCTGCTTTCTGAAGATCAGTATTCCCCAATGGATGAAGGGAATCGGAATGGTTGCTTTAAGAAGAGGAGACTGTATGTGTCCCCCACCTTGCATAGTATTCCTTTTTAAGCAAAAAATACAGTTCAAAATTACAGTTGAGGCAGGTTGTAAAGCTTCTGTTTTTCAGACTTTTTTCTAGGCTAACAGTTACAGGGAGCTGATTAGTTAGAGGAATTAGAACTTCAAATGTAATTAATTGGAGAATTTATTTAATTAGAAGTATCCTCTTATTAAAATTTCTGTAGATACACTCAAATCCTGTAAAGAGTGCACATAGAAGCAAAAATTCATACATTAAACAAAAAAGGAGGGGAGATAAGGCAGGGAATGGTAGAAAAATGCCTTCAGATAATTCATGTTTTCTAGATAGTAATGACTGGGGGAGGTTGGAATAAATTTACCTAAAATAAATTTTTTTAAAAGAAAAAAAAAAAGAAAAGAAAAAAGTTTTATAAATGAACTCCAGGTTAAGGGCGTTGCATATGTTTTGGTTTTTTGGGTTTTTTGAAATTCAAAATGTGTGGCTGAAATGGCTAGTGCTTGTACACTGATCATTAAGTCTTCATCACTGACTAAACTGTAATAAGAATCTTTTTGATCTTTTTTCTGTCATCAACTTGCTTTCATTGATCATTTTCTAATAGCTGGTATTCTGAACCTTAGGTACTATTTTTATTTATTCTTTTTTGGTGGTGGGTTTTTTTTGTTCCGTCTTCTCTGAAATGATCCCTTCTCTACTTGCAGTGGACAGCTAAAATTCCTAGGAAATACACTGCAACTATCTAGATGGCATCTTGATCTAGCAATGATGTGCTTCCTACCAATCTTATTTAGACCTTTTGTGAACACAGTTATATGTAGAGATACACATTAAAATTATGTAGGTTATATTTAGAGTGTTTTTATATAAACATGAAACAACATAACTGTTCAGTTTTTCTGAATTATTATTCTAGGATCAAGACAACCTTTAATCCAACAATCTCAGCCTCCACCTTATTCATCACCTAGAGATGTTCCCCCAGACATATTGTTAGATTCTCCAGAAAGAAAGCAAAAGAAACAAAAGAAAATGAAGTTAGGCAAGGATGAAAAAGACCAGACTGAAAAAGCTGCAATGTATGATATCATTAGCTCTCCTTCCAAGGACTCCACTAAGCTTACATTAAGACTGTCTCGTGTAAGATCTTCGGATATGGACCAGCAGGATGATATGCTTTCTGGTTTGGAAAACAGCAGTGTGTCAGAGGGTGATATTCCTTTTAATGTGCAGTACCCAGGACAGACTTCTAAAACACCCGTTACTCCCCAGGATGTTAACCGCCCACTAAACGCTGCTCAGTGTTTGCCGCAGCATGAACAGACAGCTTTCCTTCAGGCACAACAAGTGCCTGTTTTACAACAGAACACTTCAGTTGCTGCAAAACAACCTCAAACTCCTGTGGTACAGACACAGCAACAGGTTTCGCAACAAGGAGCTATAACGTCATATGATGAAGTAGAATTGGATGCATTGGCTGAAATTGAGCGGATAGAACGTGAATCAGCTATTGAAAGGGAGCGATTTTCAAAAGAAGTGCAAGATAAAGGTAAAAGGATTGTGTGTGTGTATATACACTATATATTCTATGAATATATATATATGCATATAAACCCCATATATATAT